>JXSR01S036925.1:105441-123417 GCA_000969725.1 Ophiothrix spiculata | reverse complement strand
GCTTCTAAAAATGTATACTTTTATATGGTTTATGTAATTAGTTTGAGAGTTAGAGTACAAAAACAGTTCATGCTAGTTGAAGGTCTACCCCAGCCTTAACAAAAGTCCAGGTTCAGGTAATGCTCAATTCCCTGTCAATACTACATCCTCTTGTTGCTCTGGGCTTTGAAAGTCGCATAAAAGTAAGATAATGATAATGTAGATAAGAAAATTGCAGGATTGGAAAATGTTAACCGGAATAGAACTAACAAATTAATATCAAGTATTATGAACAATTATGTACTTTTTAGTGTTTTTTTGTATTTTTGCAGGAGATACCAGCGGTAATTTGTTTTGGAAATTAGTTAGGAATGCCATCAAGAAACCATCTGAGGAGCTGATAAAATGCCAACATCCTAAGCCAATCCTACTTGCAACTGGAGAGGTAACATTTATTTTCTTTCAACTTCATGAAACCTTTATCATACGCCACACAGAAAATGCTATGATATACCGTATCCACTCGTCCAATTCAACTGTTTTCGGACTGACAAATTCTTTGAATTGATATATTTCTGTACTTCAAAAGTTCAACAAACCATCAAATTTTATTTTTGAAGCCTTATCAAAGTACTTTTAGCCAAATTCGGCATGTCTGTATGAAATAACTCAAAGTTAAAGGCGATGTACATTCAGAAAATAGGTAGTTGAATTGGACGAGTGGATTCGGTATGTCCTTTGTTGAAAACAAAGAAATACATTAGAAATACATGTTTGCATGTATTTATTAATTAAATAAATACATTTTGCATGTATTAAATAAATACATGTTTGCATGTATTTATTTAATTCTTTTTTCACCTGCCTTCCATATTTATTTATTTGCCTTTGTATTCTTCATTGGTTTCATTATTTTTGTAAATATTGTGTTAATTCAGCTTTCGCTGCGATATCAATATTGTTTAATAAACCTTGAATAATAAAAAATAATAAATACACTAAAAACGGATGCATTACATTTTTCTCATTAATGTAGCGCATTGTAAGAATTAGTTGATAATCCCTGTTGTAATTCATGATTCCTATATGATTAAAACCTCACCTCTTTTTTTGTCTAGTTAGATAGACGAACACAAAATAAATGTGTGTTTAAAATTTCACTTGATTGTGATCTTTCAGGTTACGAGCCTAACAGACTTTAGAAATTTTTATAAGCTTCTTTGTTGTAATTTCTGTTAGGCCCTGACAGTAATTAGTAGAAAAGGATACACTTTTACATTTTTCTCAAGAATGCTGACAAATTTTCAAAACCTTATGAATTTTTATCAGTCCAGGATTCTTATTAGCTAAAAATCTTAATCTTGATAGAGGAGACCTTGAGATGAAACGTGGATCATAAATTTATCTTTTAATTGATTGAGACGGTAGAACTCATTGGATCTGAAGCAAAAACGGATAAATAGTGGCTCTTGACAGTGTCAACTAAAGAAGCATTTCAAGAGCTACTTACTGACTCGTTATAAAAAAAAAATTGAAGGATTTTACGCATTTTAGTGACAAGGTGTTAAATAAAAATAAAACATTGCAGTCAAATGATGACATGATTTTTTGTTGAATTGCAGATGAACTGGCCATACCCATGGGAAGCAGCAATAGTAGATTCCCAGATACTACGCATTGGGTCCTTTGGTATCATTGTAGTACCAGGAGAATTCACGTAAGACAACTTTGAATCTGGTCTCATTCTTTCTTATTTCTTCGAATGAAAAGATTAGTCGTTGAAATGTCTAAAAAATACTGTAGAGGAGATGTGTGAATGTAAATGAACCTACTAGGTCTGAAATATTTAACATACACCTCCACACTATACAAACTCTTGATTTATCATCCATCGTAAAATTAACAGGGTGTGAAATTTCCCCTTTTCAGCTGATTTTCTCATTTTTGTTAATTTATTGAGGCAAAATTTTAGCTTTCTCTTTCATTTTCAGCTCTGTTTTGGGTATTTTTCAGTGTTTTTTTATCATTTTGGTACAAAGTTATCTTTTTTGAAAAGATATCACTCACATCCCTAAATTAATCAAACACTGAGTAATTACAGTCTTTCTGGGCCGGAAGTTATATTGCATTGAGCGCAATATACATGACCATAATTATTTGGCGACCATAAGTATTTTGCTAATGGCATAGGACCATCACCCTGCGCGCGCGCTGCGAATATGTAATTGAATTGGCAGTTATGCAAACCAAAATAGCAACAAGCATCAGCTAAAACCAGCAGCAAAATGAAAAACTTATTACTTGGAACAGGAAAGTTGAGAATAGGTTTTTCCTGCTTGGAAAAATTTTATATTCATTAATTCTCTGATGAAAGGTATGCTTTCATTAGGATTTATGTCAAAGTTTTCAATACTGTTTTAGATGTATTGTATTGGATACTTGAAAAGAGTTTAGTTGTAGAGTGTTTACAGAATTTTGATTTATAACACAAGAAACTTGTGTAGCTGGCTTTCTTGGTTAGAGGGGAAAACACATTTCTTCCCAATTTTCCTCAGGATGTGTGATGTTTTGAAGGTAAACATTTTTGTATAACCAAATTAAATTGTGTCAGTTAAAAAAATCAAAGCATACCTCTAATGAAGGTTCTTTTCTCGACAGTTTATTTTTTTACATTTTTCCCTTAACCTTGTCACTCATAGACAAAAGCCCTGGTCAGGTGGAAATTCAGAAAGTACAGTTGGACCTCAAAGGGCATTTATCATTTGCATCTTTTAGTGTTGATTTTTCCAAATTTTTCCAGATTTCCAATATTGTTCTGCCAATATTATTTTCCCTATCCCCCTCAATGTCTATACTTGACCATTCTATTTGCAATTAACTGAACATGCATAGATGATGTCGAAGTTTGGTCCAATCATAAAGAGGCAGCATTTGAAATAGACTTTGTTATCTGATAGAAACTTAATTGTAATTTGAACTATCAACTTTTGATCATCAAGGTGGTTGGTAGCTTTATATTGCAAAGATGTAACTAAAATTTTATGTCTGTCATGTGAGTGCAAGAAAATCGTATCTGCAATAGCTGCTATTTTTCATAAATTGACATTCTACACTGTTAGTTCCAATTTTGGGTCAGTGGCTCTTGAAGTGGTTCTTCAGGTGACTGTGCCACCTAAAAACCATTGTGTCACCTGAAGAAACATTTCAAGAGCCACTTATATTTGATTGAGACACGTTGAAGGATTTTTGCATTCCAGTGACAGGTATTAAAACATATGGTAGCTATTGCAGATATGACTTTGTTGCACTCACATGATGATATGTTTTATTCATATTTGGAAATGTCAATCATTTTTTCAGTACCATGGCTGGAAGGAGACTTAGGAATACTGTTCGTGAGGTAAGGCAATATCTAATTTTTGGCAGAAAAAACATTAAATAAATTAAAGAAGCACATTTTCTGATATTTAAAATGTATGTCAAAGGTCCAGCTGGTCATTCTGCTTGGTCATTGCAGATACAGTGTTAAGTTGCTCATGGGACATAAAATAAAGTGACATTTATGTCATTTTCAACAAACTTGGACCTTTGATCTAATTAAACAACCAAATCTGCAAACTGGTCAAGATGTTGTTCAGGTCATTTACAAAAGCAGTGTGTTGTCCTTCAAATAAAAATGATGATTTTATGATCAATTTAAGATATGTTACTTCTGATGAAATAGAATGTAAACTTATGCAGTAGTTCCTTGAGTGGAAATTAATCTGAATGTTAACTTTTAATGAAGCAAAATCAGTTCTAAGTAGAAGATAAAACTTGTGAAATATGAAATTAACTTATTAGATTTTCTCAAAGTAATTGGCTGTTAGGAATTGAACTTAGGACTTGCTATATATCTGCTCTTCTATTTGTTTAGAAATATTTTGTTTCATTCTGTGCAGGCAATGATTAGCACTGGAGCAGCAAAGAACACAACTGTCGTTATAGCTGGACTGAGCAATACATATGCTGATTACATTACAACCTATGAAGAATATCAGGTATAAGTTGGTTTAGTTCTTAAGCTAGGAGGGCAAAATGAGAGGTTTAAGCGTTATAACAGTCCGGGAGAACAGCAGAATTTAGTAGGCTATTGGATCAAGCAGCACAGTTGTAGATGTGGCTTCATTCAGCCACATAATTCTGGCATTTATATTGCGACTTTGCCAATGGATACAAAGCGCTGACCATTATTATTATCCCGTAACAAGGGAATCATCAGAACCACTACGCTAGGCCACTTGCAGCTAATAATAATAATAATTGTAATAAAGGGTACTTTTAGGGCGCAAAATCTTCCGTAGAACTCAGATTGCCAAACAAAACAAGAACACAACACTAACATTCAGGGAGAGCAAGACAGAACAGGTGGGCTTTGAGATGGTGTTTGAAACAGGAAGTGTTGGAATACTGTGAATACTGTTTCGAAGCGAGTTCCATACAGAAGACGCAGTGGAACGAACGTTCACCGGCAGTTTTTAAGTTTACCTGTGGAGTTTTGAGTAGTTTTTCAGCTGATGATCTGAGGGTACGAGACGGTTGATACGTACAGAGGATGGAAGATAGGTATTGAGGTAATGTGCCTTCAAAAGGCAAACACGGCGAGTTTGAACTGAATACAGAACTCCACTGGTAGCCAGTGAAGTTCAATGATGAAGCTAATGACCAAAGACGCGGACCTATCAGCACTTAGTTGTGATATTCCCCTGAAACAGCTTCTCAATGCGCTCGGGTCGAGGAGGCAAGTGTGATACAGTGATTTGCCTAGGTTCACAACACATTGATGTTAGCGGGGCTCGAACTCGCAACCTCTCGATTATGAGTCCTGCATTGTTCCGCTAGGCGACACGCGCCCACACGTAGCCGCATTAATACTTTTTGACCCCAAACACATTGTTGAAAATATTTGTTCTATTCCGCCAATATTGGTTTAATATAACATTCAAATAAATCCTTGTAATTTGACAGTTGTAAAATAACTTGCATTTGATTTATAAAATGAAATCAATGATTGTTTGCACCCGGTTTGTGTGCATGTGCAAGTACGATTCAGTGTGGGTTTAAAGCAGTTTATTATCGTGCTGTTTGTAGAATAAGTCATTCAAGCTTATAATATCTTAAAATCTTACTATATGTTTTTTATTTGAAGGTACAAAGGTATGAAGGAGCTTCAACTATACATGGACCACATACTTTCAGATTTTATGAAAATCAGTTTGAGAAAATTGCCAAAGATTTAGTCAAGGTAAGCAAGTGCTAAGCATAAAGAATTGATTATGAATATGTCAGTGTTTAAATGTATTCAGCATTGAGTAAAGAAACATGACTACTTGCACTTTTTTGTTAAGTTATGAACATGCGTTCACACTGGGACTGCCGCTTCAAAAATGTGTAATTATGCAAGTGTGTCCTGGGCGGGTGTGAAAAAGCACTTGACCACAATGCACCTTTTTCTGCCGAGTAGTGCATACAGAGCAATTATGTTTGAATAGCTTGATAGTTGCATTTCTCAATTTCTCAATTCAAGTACCCTCTATTTGATGAATGTAACTATTCCATCACACTCTATTGTTTCTCGAAAATTTATTTGTGGATTGTTGATTCAGAATGCTGTTTACTAGGAGATTTTGGCACAATGAGCATTGGGCGGAATTGCAAAGGGAATAGGCTATATTGCTGATCCATTGATTATTATACAAATATTGAATGCCTGAGAGTGCAATAGTACAAAATATATCATGAGGTCAAAATTGGACGAAATGGATCAGTCCAAATTTGAGAGAATGATATATTTTATACTATTGCACGTGCATAGGCATTCAATATTTGTTTTATATCATGATATCAAACATGTTTGTTTCATGCCGTGCAATGGAAATTTTTTTGCACGGCTCAAATCACTGCAATCATGATATAATGGATTCTGATGCACTGTGTGAATGACAAGGGCTCAAAATTTGTGGGAATGAAAAGGGTTCAAAATTTGCTGAAATGTGAGCCCTTTTCATTCCCACAATGCATCAGAATCCAATAATTAATGGATCAACAATATAGCTTATAAATTTGAAGTAAGCGTTATGTATTTTTGCCATTAGAATATAGATGCTTTGATATAATTTTTTTTATCACAGCTCCTGGATTTCCATATGTAACGAAATTACGCAAAATTTCTTTTTAAGTTATGGAAACAAAAGCATAAAGATTCAAGAATGTTTTTTTTTATACTTATGATTTTCAATGAATCCTGTAATATTTTTCACCATCAGGGTGTGACACCTTCATCAGGACCCATGCCTCCTGATCTGCTAGATGACCAGTTCACCCTGCTACCATCGGTTGTCTATGACAGAGTTCCATTTGGTACAAACTTTGGGGATGTATTGACTGATGTGCAACCTTCTTATACAAGGGTATGTAAATATGGATGGATAGAACAAGAAAATAGCAAAGAAAATTAAAAAAGTGCTATATATTTCTCTAGAGGATTTATGCATACATTAGGTATTCAAACATGCTACAGAGTTAATCTGATGTACCAGCGTATTTTTATCATGCTCGGGTGGTCAAAGACACCCTCGTGGGATAAAAATATGCAGACGTATGGATGCATCGTTGTTGATTTGCGATGAACAACACTGTAGTATGTATGAATACCTTTCAAAAACGAAAATCTTCATAAAAATGTACGTGTAGAGATTGAGATTAAATTCTACATGTTTTCAATTTAACAGATACCAATTTATTAAAATATTTTAGCAGAATCTGAAGCAAAATGGTTCTTTGTGAATGTTTGTTGCTTTGCCGTTTTCAAATGTTCCCAAGCACTAGGCGTTGCACATACTCAAAGTGCCCGGCTTGCAATGAACACTGCACCAACTTGTATGTACTGCTTAGACGCACTTCTGCAGACGCTGTGACGTGCAAATGAAGTAGGCGGTCGTTAACACAGGCGAGACTACTGGTTCGCGAACCATCTTTTTTTTTATAAGGGTGGCAGTAACTGTATGCCGTTTTTGTTTTCAGAATTCTACTGCAACAGTGCGGTTCAGAGCAGGAAACCCAAGAAATAATCTCAAGGTAAATTGAACACAATAAAATGGTGAAGTTTGTGTGAGGTCAAATAAAAAAAAAGTTTATCTGGAAAAAATAATGCGATAATTCTTTTTATTTCAAGATTTTTTTATTTACGATTTTTTTCTAGAATTTTTTTTTTTCAAATATATTTTTTCCTCACGAAAAACAAATTCATGATCATGATTGGAATAAAATACTTGTTTACTCTATTTGTAACCATAAATGTATGCTTGGTCTTTAAGAAATGTCAACATATGGAGCTCAAAACTTATAATTCACAGTTGATATACCATAATAAAACCAAGTTGGGAATAAAATAGAAAAATAAAAAATTGCATTCCTCATTAATTTTCAAGCAACTCGTGAGCTTTGAGACAAACTATTTTTTATTAATTTGGCCTGAACTAATGGTACTGTGCAGTACCCCTGAATCAATAGGTTGTGAATTAGAGCAGTACTATCACTGTTATGTCCTCGTGTAAAGATGTTTTATCTAAACTATATCGTTGACCCAAGCACATTGGGTTGTTGAACTGTCAAAAAGAAATTGCAACTTAAGCACAGATAGCTAGCTGTAGGGAGCTGCATTGGTGATTAACCTGGGCTATGTAGCCATAACAGTTGATGCAAAAAATATTTTGTTGGTTTGCTGATGGTAGCAATTCTTTGATTGTGGTTAAAAGAAGTGATTGTTTTAATGTGATTTTTTTTTTTCGCACTTAAAAATTAAATCACATTAAACCCTGGTGCTTAATCTGGGGTAATTTGATTTTCATTTCATAATCGTTGGTCACACTGCAAAAGAAATAACCCATCAAGTTCAGCTAACAGAATATTATTTCCGATTTACCAAAATTAAGATTATGATACTTCCATGTTGAGTGCAATTTGAGGTTTCATAACATGCATATTGAATATTAAAAAATATTGAAAAATAACTTAATGTGGTCAAGCCAAGGTCAAGATGATTTCAATTTTACATATTTTTTTCAGTAAAAATTGTGACAATGTACGTTTTTATTACAATCCAACATTTTCATTACAAATCTTGAGTGTGCATTTTGCTAAAAACTTTGGAAATTGCCTTGTACATTTTGACAAGTACTGTAAAAGTAGAAATTTTCGAGAGGTTTTTATTTTCGCGAATCAATCCTCAAACGCGAAAATAAAAACTCGCGAAATATAATGTTATTTATCGACCAATTAAAGTTTCTCTCAAAATACGTAACAAGCAAAGCAGTGAATCTGTTGAATTCGGAAGTTTAATCATTCAGCCAGCTAAATCACGACCGATGTAGATGGTAAATATGAGGCAAATATTTCTCAAACCAATCATGTGATAGTGAAAAAAGTTGATAGTATAATGATATATTTGGCCTTTTAGTTGAAAGAAATGGTCTTGAGACACGTCAATCACTTTTGTAATCAACTTTCCACACTGTAAAATATGCCGATAATTGGCGATGAATGTCAAATGAATGTTGTTAATGGCGACTTGGTAAGCTTACTCGTCGATATTATGTAACTCTATTTGGTTAATCGCGGAAATAAAAACTCGCGAAATGTCTGTTAGAGGCAAAATCGCGACAATATCTTCTCGCAAAAATATAGACTTTTACAGTACTTTAATTGATGCATTTAATGGTTGTACTTTTCCAGACTGATGACACATTCCTATCAGTACAGTATCAACAACCAGCATTTAATGAGTGGGTAGAAGTATACAATGATGCCGATTGGAGCACAAGGTATGATATCAGATTCGACTCTTTTTTCGTTCAGTGTTTCTAAAATATATTTTCTAAGTAACTCTGGGCTCTATTTCATAAAGATTTAAGAATATCTTTAAGTTGGTCTGCAGAACAATAATCAATTATAAATCCACAAATATTTAAAGACTTTGAGAACAATGAGATCCATATCCTTAAACAACTTTGGATGATAAATGTTACATTACTGTCAGTTGATGTAATTCCCATTCCAAAGTTGTTAAGAAAATTTAAAGCAAAACAGACAAGTTCAGGGCTTCATTTTTGAAAAATGCTGAAGAGCTATAAATTACTCTCCTGAAAGGTTCAAGGAGAGATGAAAGGCGAGTGATTTGAGGTCACACCATTAGATATTAGCTGGTTTTAGCAGTTTCAGGCGAGCTAAATATTGCTCTCCGAAGAGACTGTTTAGGCGAGCATAGGAGAACAATCACTCTAGCTCGCCTTAAAAATGAAGGCCTGCAAGTTCCTATCTTTATTGAAAATGTTCCTAACTTTAGACCTGATCTTAATTTGACTATAATAGGTCAAAGGGTTGATTACCCACAATTTCATCTACACAGGAGTCAGACAAAGGCAGAAATTTTAAAATCATTCAAATAAATTGGTCTTAAGTTGGGGAATTTGTTCACTTCCAAGATGAACATGTTCAAATTTTTTTGTTCTGAAGCAACTTAAGAATAGCTGTATGAAATAGAGCCCAGATGTGATAATCGTGATATAATGTGATCTGATCATGATTTGCAAAACTTGTTCAACTTTGTGTTCTTTTTGGCACAGGTTTATATGGGATCGCACCAGTACCTTCAGGGGTTTCAGTGAAGTAACCGTCCAATGGCAGATCCCATACAATGCACCAGAGGGCAACTATAGGTTAGTTCACCATGGCGATGCAAAGACCATCTTCGGAGGGATCCAGTCGTACCAAGGAATCTCCTCTGTCTTCAGGGTTCAGTAGACCAGTAAATTTTCAGGCCCCACAGGAATATACAGCTAGGCAACATGAAATTTTGAGAATACTGAAGTGTGACATTTATATCAAATTTTTGCTTTTTGCATTTCAGTATTTTTGACCACATTTTGATAGAAGTTGATGATAAACCCTCGCACACTGAATTTGTCATGAATTGATTTATGGTGGCTTGAGAAAGCAATATTTATACCTAATTAGACCTATTCTGTTGGATGCAGTTGTTGAATTTGGCGTACTCCTTCATTGTTACTGGCGTGAAACTTTCTGTGCGATGTCTATGGAGTGAACCAATATTTCATGCTTCTGCTCTGATTCATTAATATTTTCTTACAGTAAAATTGAAAGACACATTATGCACAATATATCAAAGAAAAGGGGGTTCATACAAAAATTAATTTAGCTACAAAGATCGTTTTATAGACTTTGTCATTTACCTTCAATGCAATATTTCACACCAGGGAGTAACATGGAACAGCCTCAATTGACCAATCAGAAGACGGGATTCTAATCTGTGACATCAGTGCATCCAACAGAATTGAAATCAGTGTAAAATACATTAGCCTGGTTCATAATGAACCCATTTTATACTGATTTCAAAAGGCTAATTATTATTCATGCGGCCATATCTTGGGTCATCTTGATCAGATGCCATCAAATTTGTGCTGTAAATGATGTATTGTGCCGCGATACATGATATCCAAAACACTATGGTCCATATGTTCAAAAGAGGTTTAAGAGATAGACCAGGTTTAAAGTTAAGACCTGGTTTAAGTGAAATTTTGAATTGCAAATGAATATATGTGGGGTGCTCTGGCAAAATTAGAGGAAAGTCGCAAATCTACTTTTTGAATAAATGGCATCTAAAATAAAAATAGGTTGAAAAGTCAAATTTCATTTTTTGACATAAAACGCCTTCATGCAAGTGTTTACCTATAAATAAAGTTTTGAAGGTCAACTTAGCCAGGAAGTGCGATTATTCATGGTTAGTTGATTGCATGTTTCTATTATACACTGTAGTAATCAGTATCTTTGAAATAGATTCACAGTATCTTTGAAATAGATTTGCAGCTAACTTTGGTTGCAATATATTTAGTGGACTGCTTTGGATTTCGATCTGTAAATGAAGAATGGAGAAAGAAAGTGTGACATATTATATATCATTCAAAAGCTGAGAGAATAGAGAATTAAAATATGTTATAAACCCAATTTCGAAATTTGTGACTTTCCTCTCATTTTGCCAGAGCACCCCTCATATTTCCCTCCACCAATATTGTCATATTTTGTGTTGTTTATAAGATTTTAGTTAATTCTTTAATTTTGAAAGTTTCTGCAGGTCCATAAATGCTACAAAAGGCCTTTTTTTGGCAATTTGGCTTAGACCCAGTCTAAATCTTAAACCTCTTTTGTGCATAACTAAAAAAATTGAAAAAATAACAATTTGTGATGTCATCACTTCTGTACTCTTATCAAAAAACAAATATTGATGAGAAGTTGAAGAAAAACACCAACAACTATAAGCGTGAAGAAAGTTTTCATTAATTTCCAGTAAGAAATTTGCATCTTGATATACTTAAGTATCCGTCCAATGATAGCTCCCTTTTCCACCTCTAGTTTGCAATTTCTGTTCCAAAAATCTACCTGAAAATTGTGGAAACCAAATTATGCCAAAGAAAGGGTCCATATTGATGACAATGGCTTAAATTTAATCTTGAGATTGAGTCAAATGTCTTTAATTTAGTCAGCAACTAATGTTTTAGTCAACAACTAATGTTAGGCTACTTTGAGGAATAGTGATGCAGTCCATGACAGAGTATAAGGTGCCCATCTTTGACAATCTGGACCTGTATTGCAATTTTAAAGTTGTGTGATTATAGTATGTATTAAATCAGGTGTATTCTATAGTGTAGTGAAATTTGAAAGGCAGCTGATACATATTTTTTGGAGAAAAAAAATTAACCAAGTAAACATGACTTATCAATATCATGTCCAAAATTCCAGCGGTATTTGGTCATATCTCCAAAGTGAAGAATGTTACAAATGCTTCTTGTTAAGCCTCATTTATCCTTGAGATGTTACGTAGTACACTGACTTCGGAGTCCTCTATGGACCGATGTTACATTATTCTGTGTAATTGACCATAAAATTTGCAGATCAGCACTCACATTTGTGGGTCTTGGTCAAGATATCACATTCAAAAACTCAAAATTTTCTGACTCAAAGTTTTGGGAAGTCATTCTTAATTAACCCTTGTCTTACCAAGGGGTGGTGGTTACCACCCCCCCCCCTAACGGATGATTCCCTGTCCCATAAAAACGCAAACGAATATGACCTAGGGGTTTTGGGTAGTTGTAAGTTCATCCTTTGCGGTCATTTTAGCGAAAAAAATTCGTAGGTACCACCTTCAGGGGGGTCAGGGTACCTCGTCAAAGTTGGAAGGTAGGGGGGGTGGTTGCCACCTGAGAAAATTTTAAGTCGCCATTTTGAAAAATATCTGCATGGTATTCACTTAAAACTTACAGAACATATTAGAAACACCATTTCCCTTCTTTATAAGCAAAAAACCCGACAAAATTCCGATATTTAGAACTTTTACAGCAAAAATTCGAATTGATGGCCATTTTTGCCCAAAATCATGATTTTTCCGACTCGGAAGTACTTATGACGTCATAATTACGTAACGCCTTGGCCGATTTTCATGATTTTGGTATCAATGGATAGAGGAGACCCTACCCTATACTATTGTATAAAGCAAAGCAACTTTTAGCACTCCAATTTCAATTTCATAGGGGGGGGGGGGGTGGTACCCCGTTAGTAACAAACGTTACAAAATATACGTTGGTAAGACAAGGGTTAAATCAATTAAGACAATTATAAGAGATCACTTACGAGATAACTTCAGACTGAGTTTTACTGTTGTGGCAAAATTGGTTAAAAATATGCTAAAAGACATTTGGTTTGCTGCAAGTGCTAATATGCCCACATTATTTTGACAAGAGTGTTAATATCAGACCTCTGTCAGGAAGTAAACAGTGTCCTTTATTTTGGTGCTATATTTATTGAATCAATCAAGGTAATTTATATTAAAGATGTGCAATCATTGAACAAAGGGCGCCCATTCCCGTAATATTCCACTTTCAATTGAGTCTATTAAATGCACCTGTCTAAGTAACCAATTTTGAAACTATTCATACCTGTTATTTTAAATTATTTGAACAGATGACTATTGTGACAAGCTGAATTTATGCTTGGAATACAAGGCAATACAGACAGTATGTCACATTTGTAATCTGTTTATTTAATGAACTGATATATCAAGATCAAAACACAACACCAGATGCTTTAACAGAAAATGAGGACAAACTCAACTGTTTGGTGCATTGGATGACAAGGGACTAGTATAGAATCAAAGTGTGATGTCACCAAATTTGTCTTGTTAGCATTTCCCTGGATTTCATCATTTTATGACCAATATTTTGGCAGAACATGATGAAACCCCTCACACAGTAAATTTGCCATGAATTAGGTCATGGGGCCCCTGGGATATGGCCAAGGGATTAACTGATTAGCCCTCTGAAATCAGTGTAAATTGACCCGATTCATAACTGTTTGGAACCAGATCAATTTTCAGTGATTTCAATGAGGTATGCAATTCATGAGGCCATATCTGAGGGCCCTTATGAATTGATTTCCTTCCAAATTGGTTTTTGGATGTTTTTTTATCCATGCATCTACAATTATATGGTGTCTAAAATAGGAAAATGCAAAAGTTTTGCATACATACTCTAGCTTGTTGAATATAGCAAATCAATTTTGAAATTATTGGCTTTTATAGTATCCCGTTTGTAGCCATCATACAAAGAATTGGGACAATAGCATAACTATATTGAAGTCATTAAATTTCCTACAAATCATGAAATTTTTAACACAACAAATGCGTAGAGTAAACAAGCGTATCGCCTTGGGTAGTATGAAAACGTCTTTTCATGCAATCTCTGCGTCAAAGAACCAATCAAGATATGCGCAGTTCATTTTCGTCACCATTGTGCAAGTCGCACACGTTCTCATCATACACTTATTTGCATGAAATTTAATAATTACAATAATAACGATATGACTCGCTTTAGACAAAATAACATTTACTGTTACACATGAATTAATCAACTCAATTATTAAGATTTATAGTGAAATGTATATGATAAAATATATTTTGTAATGAACAATTATGTTGTGATCATGATTTTGTAATAAAATTTGTTTGAATCAATTTCAGTCTGTTTTTGTATGGTTATTGCACTGATAATTCAATAATGATACAATTTTCAATGTACATGGTCATCAATTATCTAGGTGAGGCCTTCTCAAATAGCGGCCCGCGGGCCAACTACTTTAATGTGACCCTTCAATTACCTATGGAAAGCAGAATTATATAGAAAAGGCATAGAAAAAGGTCTTGATTTGGCCCTCCAAGATGTATTTATGAACTGACGTTTAACCTTAATGGCCCGCCAACAAATTTAATTGAGAACCCCAGATCTAGGTAAACTAAATTCAAGTATGAACATTACAGTGGAGCCTGTTTAGCACAAAATATTTTTGACTACACATTTTACAATGTGTTAAAGACCACTTAACATTACATACATATTCAGTACAAGAGTCTTCATAATTAATTTTGTGTTCTCAGCTGGTCTGGGTAACAGATTTCATGGTAGAGGATCCACTGTAAATTCATGTAACAACAGTTCCCTTATGTCTTCATCTCCATCCCTCAGCAAAAGAGTATTTCTGCACTTTGTTTATCAGCATAATTGACAAACATAATTGGATGAAGTGCCCACTGTCCAGTACAAAACACTTCACATTAAAAGACCTCCCATGTTGGGGTAAATCTGGATTCAAGTTAATGCCAGAGTAGTACAGTCAGAGCTTAGAGCCTATGCAAATGAGCTTTTAATGAGCAGTTTAATTCTGCGATCTGGCGATCAAAATTTGAAAACTTAGTCGAGATATTTTTTTTTCTTGACGTAACCTGTCGGATAGTCCGGACTTCAAAGCCTCATGATTACAAGGGGGTTAATGCAAATAAAAAATTGAGATATGGATGAAAATATTTTTTTCTATTGAAACTTGGAGTAAAAAAATCTTCATTTTATTACTTTCTAAACAAAATTGCAAATTTTAAGCATTTATAATCATGAGGTCACATCTGCTTACGTGCTCGTTGTTTTACCGAACTAAATATCTATTGGATGGCAAAATAAGTTATACAACCTATCAAACCTCATATCCATGAAATTTGAAAAATATATCTTTCTTATAAGACCTTTAAAACCGGTAAATAGTGCGACAAAAATGCCGTTCAATTAGACGAACGAAAGGGACCAAATATCGGCCATTACAATTACGCATTGAATACCCTGATATTAACAGTCAGCATCGTCGTACGACAAGAAGAACCTTTCGTATCAATGGGTCTGTATGACGTCATTTGCCATGTGTCGTGTTTAGTTTACACTGCATGACCTCTGCGCCATTTTGGCAATCCAATTTTACATCGATTTTCTTCTGATTTATCCTGAATGGGATTATTTATTTTGTAAAATAGCATAATGTTACCTAAGCATAACTATAATTGACAGAATCTGTCCCTAATATGATATTTTGTGTAAATATTTCAAAACAATTGGATCTTGCGCAATCACAGTTTAACTACTAAAATTTGCTTCTCTATTTCACATTGATTCAGTGGCGTGGTCTATGGGATCGTTTTTTTTGGGCCGGGAAAACCGGGTTCGATTCTCGATCTATACACATTTTTTTCTTTTTCTTCTTATTTCAATTAGATTTTATAATTTTTTCAGTGACATATCACTCTTCACTCTTCCAGACACAATTCTATTTTTTCATCTTGTTTTATTTTTCAGTTATTTTTGCACTAGGGCATGAGCTAAATAGATTGCCGCCGAAACTGCCATAGGCGCAGCGGAGACGGGCAGCGGATCTGCAATATCGGATTTGACCTCATGGACCAAGAGTCACACTCATCTACGTGACACGTGTTTTATGCAGATTCAGGCTAGATTTTCAGGATATATGTACAAAAGTGTGTTCGGCTTCTTTGGACTAAGCGGCTTAAATATATTAAGTCCAGAATTGTAGATTTCAGAGAAAAAGTAAAGACCAAATTTGACCTCACTCAATGAAAATTCAACTAATTTCAATCATTTTTTATTTCAATATGTTTTGACAACATTTATACATCTAGATGCATAATTATTTTGAATTAAAATCTATTTGGATGAGTTTATGGGCCTTTTTAAATCAATGTGTCAAACTCATTAATATTCATGAGCATCATCAAACCAGCGCTCTGTGCCGATTTTCTATGCATAAAAAAAATTAAAACAAGCCACTTTAACAGTTATTTGTGATCATATCTTTGATAATTTTATTAATGCTGATCTTGTCACAATATTTTGCCAATATTAATATTTTGGCAAATTTAATATTTTATCAACGTCCCAACCAGTCGCTACAAAATCATTCAAGTTGTGACAACTATGTCAACTTTCAAGGTCATGATATGGTCACAAATTGACACATCAAAAATATAAATGAGGTGAATAGACCATATCGATAATTGACATACTCCCGCCGTTGATGGGGTAAATCCACAGAACCGGACGGGGAATCGGAACTCAGAATGAGGCCAAGTATGATAAACACTGCTTGCTCTCGCTCTGAGTTCCGTTCCCCATCCGATTCTGTGGATTTACCCCATCAACGGCGGGAGTAGGTCAATTATCGATATGGTCTATAGTGCAAATATCCAGAGTGCTACACAAAAGACCTCGCATTAAAAGTCCTCAACTGTTGTGGTATATCTGGATCAGAAAGAATACACCATTCAACATTCAACAGGTCAAAATGTGAGTGTTAAAAATCACAATGATCAGGGCAGGGCAATTTAAGTAAATGCAAGTTTAGTACAGTTATTTGTGACCATATCTTTGATAATTTTACATAAAAGTAATGCTGTTCTTGTTGTCACAATATTTTCAGCGAGTATGAAAATCTTGCAAACTATAACCACATGGCAACTTTCAAGGTCATGATATGGTCACTAGCCACAAATTGACTCATCAAATGCAGATGAGGTGAATAACATTCCTCATATTCATTATATTTTCCATTATTTATTTCAATTGGCATGTAGTCAGGTGGTATAATATTCAAGAAACTGCATTATTTTTTTTAAATATACCAGGGAAGATTTATAGCCATGGTGTTTGAATTTAATTCGTTTGGTCTAACAAAATACAAATTGTGCGTACAGTTTTCAAATTGTGTTTTTCCATCAAAAGACATACATGTCTCAGATATCCAATTAATGTCATTGTCGCATCAAATACTGTCAAGTCAATATTTTCGCAGGAAGATATTTTTGCAATTTTGCAAATTTAGTCAAAATGGTGAGAATTTAATTTAGCGGTTTTCATGTCATTACAAAAGAAACATATTAAAACAAAGGTACTTTTCGCAAGGTTTTATTTTTGGGATTTCATTTCTACGAAATTCATGAAAATAAAAAAACATGGCGAATATTTCGACTATTCGCGAAAATAAAAACCATGCAAATATTTCGAATATTACAGTAATTCATGCACTGTAGGAACTGCGGCCTTATTTGCTGGTTTGTTTTGAGTCGCATATTATCAAGATGTCATTCCATCAGTGTCATTTTTTTAATATTCAAAAACTGTCACTGGTGGGGCTGCAGTTGTAGGATCCACTGGTTCCCCTCGTCTGTAATTCTTTCGGATGACCTATGAAAAGAAAAGTGAAATAAACGGTTACTAAGGCTGATTGGGTGTTTACGTTTTAGTTAAAAACAGACAATTGAAAATATGAATGTACAATAATACAGGCAAACAAGTTTTGCAATACAGGCTAATTAATCTTGTAATCTTAACTTGACAAGAGTTTCTGCACTTGATATATTAGCTACTCTAGCTAGTTTAATATGACTATGTATTTAAAATGCAGTTTACCTCAAAATCAGATGATAGGCCTTCATAGTGTTGCAGATTTCCAGCAGGTGTTTTGTAGAACCCTTGATGTCTGATGTGATATGTCCCTAGG
>JXSR01S036925.1:81104-97653 GCA_000969725.1 Ophiothrix spiculata | reverse complement strand
AAGATCGGCACAGCGATCATGCGATACTAAGGGGAGAGGTTCAAGCGCTTCACCCTTAGTGAGATATATAAATACAATGCACACACTAAAATATCGATGACATCTCACAAAAGGCTGTTGTCCCTTTCAATTGTTATGATAGGAAAGCCTATGGAAATAAAATAGCAAGAAAATAATAGGCTGTTGAATGTGGACTGTGATATATCGGGTAGTGGGTTGACTCTTGAGGTAATGTTCAGATCTCTCAAAAAAGCTCTTCTAATTCGGTTGTTGTTTTGTGAAATCATCCGTATCAGGATCTTTCAGAGCCTTCCTTGCACTAGGAGATTGAATTTGGTCGCATATGGCCATTTTGATTTCATACGGCCACAAACAATTTCACATGGATTTACTGAATCCAAAATAGTTTCTGCTAGCTGCTTATCGTATTCAGTGAATATATACCAGCAAGAATCTTTGTTGTTTATTTTGATTCAGAGGATAAAAATTAACTTAAAATGAAAATTTTAACATTTTATTCAAATCATTTGCAAAGATGCTTACTGATTTATATCAACTGAATAGGCTAGCAGCTAACAGAAACCATTTTGGATTCAGTGAATCCAAGTGAAATTATTTGTGGCCGTATGAAATCAAAATGGCCATATGCGACCAAATTCAATCTCCTAGTGTTGTTTCTGTTACGAAGAGTTGCATGGTTTTTAGCTTATAAACACTATATTAAATAGCTTGTGGTGATTGGATCTGATTGGCATCTGTAAAATGCAGACAAAACAGACGATGTTCAACCGGACTATGAGTCTGATGATACTTAATTGCAACAAAATGCCCGTGCCGGTTGCTACATCGTTACGCCATGGTTTTTCTCCTGGTATTAGTTGTCAAGGTTGTGCACTGATATCTGAAATGACCATCAGTACTTTGATCTGCATCGTTGTATCTTCTTCACTATCTCTGCACAATTTAACATTGCAGCGTCAAGTTCATCAATGCACAATCAATAAGATATACCACTGCTGCACTAAAGAGTTCATGTTGAAGCAAATTTGTTTGACATCAAAATTGGGTACCTTTACTTAAAAAGCTGTAACTTTTGAATGCATTGGTCAATTTCAACAAACTAAAATTCTCATGAAAGCTGATTAAATTTGCTATTTATCTAGTATACTTAGAATTGAATAACATAAACAGATTTCCTGTAAAAAAATTCCTCCCTTGATTATACTTTAATTTGACTCACCTTTTAATAAATAATTAATATCTTACTTATAGATCGCTTTTTACACTTGAACATCGGGTTAAACGCTTGTTTCATTTATTTCATTACCAACTTATACCATAACACAGCGCTCTTTGACTATATTCCTAGTAGTTATCAATATAAAGCTGGGGCTGACATCTGGGTAAGAACTTAGCAATGGAGTGGGAAAAAAAATTCCATTTCAACTTTGTTATCACCTTCTATACACTACATGTATGAAACTATTACCTGTCTATATCTAGCATCAGTATCAATATAAATATCCCCGACAGCTACATTTGTCGGCGTAGCATCTACATTAGGTGGATCTAGGTAAGACTTTTGTTCATCTAAGTAATCCTCTGATGGAGGTCCAGGATCCAGTAGTATATCCTGGAAAAGAAAAAAAGATGGGTTATGATGTGGGTATGGCAAAAACCCAGAGAATGATTTAAGATACAATACATAATGTGTATTATAGCAAAACCTAGAGGATTATTTAAGACACAATACATAATAACAGCTCAGTGAGCATGAATGAACTAATGGAATGTTCAACGAGGTCAAATTACAACTGCTGTGTATTTGTATGGGTAAGATTATAATTTTCAAACGTCAAACTGTATTATGGGTGTGAAAACTTCAAGTGACCAGAGACTTGTTTACATATTCAAAGAGCTTATAGTATGACCTTTCTCAAGGTAATTTTAATATTTTAATATACCCATCGCATCACTAATAAATGTACTGTGCCAGATTTAAATCATGCATATTGCTGTACATGTCAATGGGAAATTGATCTCACTGTTGGCTGTTTTGAGCTGTTGATTTCAAATTTAGAATGAAATATGGGAAGTACTTAAAAAACCATCTTGGCAAAACCTGGGACCATAAAACCTCGTAGGTTTTATGGTCCCAGACCATACAGAAACCAACATAAACCAACACAGGCATCTGGGGCTTTCAGTGCACGCAGAATATAATGACTTGCTTGAATTTGCCTGAACCACATCTGTCATGCGAGAACCCTCCACAAATTTAAGATATGAATACTGGACAAATTGCACTCAAAATACAAGACTGAATTTTGTACTTGTATGTCCGTTAGAAATGATTCTGTGTGTTTCCCCATATCACAAAATGTTCATTTTTTTTTGAATATTTCCTATTGACAGAATTTTCTTATTTTTGGCAGATTAATTGTAAGGGTCGAGTCAATCAAATGAAAAAATAGGGGGTCACCCACTATTTCAAAAAGATACCTGATGATGAAATCACATGGGGTAAAATCTGAAAACATTCTTCATTACTCGACAAGCAAAAATTCTGTTATATATAACACAATATTGATCCAAAAAGTCAACTACATCACATCTTCAAAGGCAAGCATTTTCAAGTTATCGATAATATAAAGAGATAATTTAAAGGATATGACGTCATCACATACGACGTAACACCACCCTTAGATGATCAGTGGCCCCAATTTTAATTTCTGATTTTTGAAGTTCACACTATGATTTATTAACTGAAAAAAAAATATAAAAAATTGTTGGTAGGAACTTATAACCACAGTCCAGGGCATAAAATTATTATTTTTTCCTCAGGAGCACGTTTTTAAAACTCAAAGTTTCCCCAATAAGCTCGTATTTATTTTTTTCTCATGAAGGCACAATTTCTTCTGTTGCTTCATGCGAGCGGTGCTCCCCGCTCCCGCACAATTTGCTGCCCCGAACCACACCTTTAATATATATTGCACATTATTGAGAACAAGCTTACTTGTACTAAATGTTCAGCCATCATTTCATATTGCTGTATGTAAGCTGATAGTGTGTGCTGACCAAAAACAGTGGATGCACCTTCGTATCGCTGTATCTGAAATGAGTAGAAACCAAGGAAATTAAAAAGGTGAATGGATACTATCCGCCATTTTGATTTGACTGCCGTGTAAATCCTATGGGATGGCGGCCATCTTGGATTGTCGCTCATGGAGGTTGAGTTATTGTACCTCCTCTCCTGCATTTATGGCTACTACTCTTTGAAACGGATTAGCGAAAGAAAATGCCCTGGAAAATGGACACGCTGTATATGCGTCAAGTGGAGGTTTGCGCAATCTGCGTGGATGTCGGGACAATCTCTTAACATATCGAGAGGTACGATAACTCAGGAACTCAGACACCACTTCTCTAGTATAAGTTCTTTGGTAGAACCAGCAATTGAATCCAGTAGTCAGTTGGTTTGATTTGTACATCTCTTGTTGCCTTGCATTCATTGCACTCAAAACGTTTACTGCACATGTCAATATGTAGATCAATTATGTCTTGACAATAAAGGCCTTACATGAAAGTAAACTGCACAAAATGTCTGCACAAATATATACTGGCATGACGATCGCTGGTTAAACTATAAACTAAGAGTGACTTAATTACTATTTTCCTGATGGAGTCATTACAAAGTACAATAGCGGTTAAAACTTTCATGATTTTACATTTTTCTAGAAACAACTAATAAGATGCCACCTATGTCCAGTAGGAGAGAAGCAAAGAGTCATCATTCAGCCAACACACACTGAAGATGGGGAAGGGTTTCTTAAAAATGTTACTGAAATTTCAAATCAAGCGAGTCTCATATACTAGTATTAATCTTATTTTGATGATAAAACAGCTGTATTTATTATCAGAATTCTTTAAACCAGATCCAAAACTTTCAGATAATATTTGTTTTATATATTGTATGATATCAGGTCCAAAACTTTCAGATTATATTTGTTTATATATTGTATGATATGTCTAAGGAACATTTGACTTTAATGTGTCCCTTTTAAAATGTTACTGATCTTTGCAAAAGTTACAAAACATATTCATCAGCACTAAACATATGCATGTACCTTTTTGATGATATCAGACTTTTTTCATATATGTTTTGGTCTATAAATAGTTCTTTAAAAAAACGTAATAAAAAATATTGTCACCGACTTACTTTTTGAGATATTTAGCAAAATTATGCAAAAAATTGGCATTTTTAGCAATGACTAACACCTTAAGCACTAAAGGGACTAGCCTAGATTCCACTTAAAATAAAAAAAACTTATGAAAATGCTCTAAATAAAGCTTAAAAGTGTAGTAATATCCAAAAAAGTACAAAAATTTACACAGAAATGGCTCAAATTGACAGATAACTAATTTGCAATATATCATTCTTTGATGGTGGTGTGACTTTTTTGTGTTTTCTGAAACCTAAATTTGTACCTCAGATCTGGATTTACCATACATATTAAAGGAGAAACAATTTCATCAAAATTAATTTGTTTACCAATCATATGTGTAGAAACAAAACCTTTTTAAATTTTGAAACTAGAAACACTGTTTACACATCTTTTTTGTCGCCGGCAACAAAAAATAAAGCAAGTAAAGAATTGCAATTTTCTCCAATATTCCTTAAAATTATGAAAAACTACTTGTAGGTTATATTACTATTAACATGTCCAACCGATTCATGTAAAAAAATATGTAGGTAAAAAATTAGTGGGAAGAATCTAGGCCAGTCCCTTTAAGCACTGTGCACTTTGAACCCTGCACCATCAGGAGTAATGCTTATGGTATAATGCTCCCCCCCCCCTCCCTTTGGGCACGCTACTGCATTCAAGAAATATGAGGCTGAGGGAAAGGGACTGGAAAAGGGCAACAATCTCTAATCTACAACTATATTCTTTTATTTTTTCTTTGTATTTTTAAATCAGGCCAGCTCAAGACTTGAAAGTTTGACACATTCAGGTGAACATTTGTGATAAAATATATTAATATTGCACAAAACAGAACAACAAATGCTGTTCAGTAAAGGTGTTTGGTCCACACGCCGTCCACGCGTACCAGTGCGCGCTAGTTTCCGAGTAGGTAAGTGCCGCAATACACATGCGCATATACTCTGAGTAGTGTTTTGAAGCTAAAAATTGCCATATTTTAATATTTTTCTTGAAAACTAAGTCGGTGACCCCCAATTTTTATTTTTTTATTTGAAAGAACATACTTGTGTGCAACTTTTGTGAAAAAATTAACAAAAATGCTCGGGCAGATTTTTTGAATCAACACTAAATAATTTCACTTTTGCCACATTTCCCATAGACCCCTGTACTAATTTATCCCCCAAAACCTCCGTTTTTAAACCGACTCTCATGCAAAAACGAGTTCGGTGACCCCCAATTTTTATTTAAAAAATCGGTTCTATATCGATACAATTTCATTCATGCCGATTTTTACTAAAATTCTTCGGGCGGATCTCTCATGGACCAAACACCTTAGGCTATCATGGAATGCAAATAAGAGTTCAATAAAAATGACAGAAACTATCATTAAAAGAGAAACTTACTTGATATTCTTCAAATGTGACAACATAATCAGTATATGTATTGGCTAAACCAGTTAATGTAGGGACAACGTTGGTAACACCATTATCTCTGAATACCTGGAAAGAAACAACCGAGAATATTTGGCTAGATACACTTCGTCATTTTTATACAGTAGCAACTCGTTAACACGTAGTTGCCGGGAATAGTGACAAAACTACTTGTTATCAGAAGTATGTGTTAAACATTTCATTGAGAAATATCCCTTCTATTCGGGTCTATATATAGCAAAGGCATGTAGGTATTATCGCAACATTTCCTGTGGAAAATGGGGAATGTTTTTGTCTGCGAACACGGAACAACAAACATTTTGTTGCTCAATTATGTTAATTTATTATCCACTGAAACATATGTCGTACTTAGGTACTACATATTGCAATTCAATCGGCACAAACCGCGACATCATGTGCCGCGAGCTTTTTCTGCAGAGAATATGATTGCTGTTTTCTCTGAGGCATGTTGAGATTTCAAATTCAACTCTATCGTACGCTATCATAACAAAACAATGAAATAAGACGTCTAATTGTGAACGTGGCTGAAGAAACAGAAACCAATGACACTGACCGTCTGTCAATGACGAAACTTTACTTCAATTTGCAAATAAATTTCCCTACAAAATAAAAGTTTTTCGAAAAATATATTTTCCTGTATTTTTTTTTAGAATTGGGCCTTACCACACGTGCTTTTATACATTTTAATAGTTATTTTGTAAGTTTCTGTTTATGAATTAAACGTGAGTGCATGTAAACATTCCTTTAAAATTTCACAATTTAATATCTAGAAACAACGTTTGAAGAAAGACAAGTATTCAGCCACACACGTGGCTGCAGTGAGTACATAGGCCTGAGGCAGGATGTTGACAAGTTATGACAGGCGCTATAGTGTGCAGCGGACATACAGTACACTGCCCCGGTTACTGCGTGACTTGCACATGTACAGTAGTGTGATCGTTCATCACAGGATTTGCCGACGCAATGTTGAATCGCTGTCAAGAACATCTACATTTTTGTACGTGTTAAATATCGTGGATTTTGCATAGGAGTATACAGTTGGGGAATGGTGACTACTACGGGTTATCCGAAAGTACAGGTTATTTTGTATGGGTTATCCCTCGCATTTGTGTATAAAAGTATATGACGGCAAACAGGAATTGGCAAGTAGGTACGAGTTAAGCGATGTTAGGGGTTAAGAGGTTCCGTGTTAGCGAGTTGCTACTGTAGTTTGTAGACATTTTCATTCAGAATTTTAATCCTGGTGATTGTTTTTTAAGAATGGTGTAAACTTTCATTCTGAATGAACATTTTCCCATTTACAATTTCACCATTGTGTAAAACATAACCATCATTGCAAGAAGAGATTAGCTTACCATGAATAGATCTAGCTTAAAGAATCAATATCAAACATTATACTTCCCATTAGTAAGCACTTGAAAGCTCTTGAAAATGTTCAATGGGGTGTAAAATAGGTCTCCATTTAATACATTCTTCATAATGTGAACATTTATAATGAAAATCCTCACTTAGAATGAACAGTTTACTCCATTGTAGAAAATTTACACCAATAATAAAATTCTGATTGAAAATTACTACAACAAGGTCTTATAAAAAACTGCGCTCGCTGGCATTAGTGAACTAGTAGATGACATGTCTGTCCCGGATGTCTTTATAACGTTGATTTTCACGAAGTGCATTTACGTGATTTTCCGAACTGAGATTATCTTTAAGGGAATTTAACCCGGAATTTAAATCTGATATTCCCATTTTTCGAGCGCTAATTTTGTAAATTCTTATTAATTAGTAGGCCTACTTAAAGGTACATTGGTCGGATTTTACAAATTTTGGTTTTCACTGCATGCCATATGGAAGATTACCATTAAAGAAGTTTCAAATTTGAATTTCAGTTGCATCGGCAAAGTTGTTTTGATTTTATGAGCAAGTTTGTATTTTACTGCTGTTTATACTGTGTGTATAGATAATTTTATGGTAACCATAATTTATTAGTGACATTCCACTTATATCTCCAAAACTCGTCATGTTTCAGAAGTAACATTTTACATGGCTAAAAATAATTTGTGATACTAAAATCTTGAAAAGTTTGAAAAACAAACAAACAATAACTTTGATGCAATCGGACTGTTCTTCTTTAAAAACGAACTATTTTGAGTTTGAGTCTAAAGTTGTTTACCCACATTTTCAAGTCCTTAGGGGCGCACCATTAGATTTTCAGGGAGGGGAGCAGGATTTTTTTAGAAAAAAAAATTCCCCCTCAATAGGCAGAAGAAAACAAATCACCCCTGAACATGGAATAGGGGAAAAAACAGTATTTTCCAAGAAAAAAAATCACCCCGAACGGGACACGAAAAGCAAAATTCCACCCGAAACCAACTTCCTGACTTTGAAATACATGGACCATGCAATTCCATCATCCCAGCCACCCTTCACCTAATAAAACAACTTACATCTCTGACAGCATTCCGTAATCGCCTTCCTGCCATCGTTCTGTGTTTTTAAAATAAACAGAAATTAAGATAAATCTAAAATTTTCAAAAGCTGCACTATGATTAACCTAGTTTAACAAAAAAAGAACTTTATTAGGCATAGATTGGGCTTTGGTGTATTCAAACTCTGGACCTTCTATGAAAAACTTATCCTCAAATACGTAACATTTCACCATCTATGCAGTATAAATGTGACAATCTGTGTCTTTGCTGTTGGAATCTCTACGAAACTGGGTCCCTAAGTTTGATTTCATTTCACTATCCACAGACCATTAACATTGCAATTTATGTTAAATAGAGTAAATACATTAGCCATGTAGAACACATCAAAGGAACTGGCCTAGATTCTTCCCACTAATTTTTTACCTACATATTTTTTTACATGAATCAATAGAACATGTTTATAGTAATATAACCTCTACCAGTAGTTTTCCAAGATTTTGAGGAATATTGGAGAAAATTGCAATTCTTTACCAACTTAATTTTTTTATTCTGATGCAAAAAATGTGAACAGTGTTTCTAGTTTCAAATTTGAACAAGATCTTGTTTCTACACCTGTGATGGGTAAACAAATTATTTTTGATGAAATTGTTTCTCTTTTAATATCTATTAAATCATCTCCAGGAGCTTTGTTTGATCTTTTATCAGGTAAATCCATCTGAGGTACAAACTTAGGATTTATGAAACACAGGATAATCACACCACCATCAAAGAATGATATATTGCAAATTAATCCTCTCTCAATTTGAGCCATTTGTGTGTAAATGTTTGCACTTTTTTGGATTTTACTATACTTTTAAGCTTTATTTAGAGCTTTTCCATAAGTTTTTAATTCTAGGTGGAATCTAGGCTAGTCCCTTTAAGTGAATCATTTAGGTATTCAAACATGCTACAAAGTTGTTCATAACAAAACAACAATGATGCATCTATAAGACTGCATATTTTTATTGCACAAGGATGGCTTTAGCCGCCCAAGGGTGATAAAAAAATGCATGCTGACGCATCGGATGCATGGTTATTGATTTGTGATGAACAACTCTTATCTGTAGTGTGTTTGCATACCTTTCAACAACGAAAATCTTCCCCAAAACATTTGTAGGCCTATAGAGAATGATACTGAATTCTTAATGTTTTCAATTTGACAGTATAGATACCAATACATAAAATTTTTATCAGATTCTGAAGCTAAATGGTAGTTTTTGAATGTTTGTTGCATTGCCGTTTTCATTGTTCCCAAGTACCAGGCTTTGCACATACTCAAAAAGCCTGACGTGCAATGAACAGTGCGCCGACTTGTGTGTACTGCGTAACAAACTTCTGTAAATTGATTGTCCTTGTATATATATGATTGTGTAAATATCCTCTATTATTTCTCATATATTATATTATTAATATTCTCATTATATATATATAAATTGTTAATGCTATCTGGACCTCTTGGGAGACCAGTACTTATGTATTGAAAGAGTTTTATCCATAATAAAGAAAGATTAAACTAAATGACACAATAAGGCCAAAAAAAAAAATTGTTTGTTTGCCCTCCAGTGGAAAAATTGAAATTTAGGGTCGATCGGTCGGTTGATCTTTTTTTTTTTACTCTTCACATATACTTTAAGAATGATGTTATTCCATGGATTTTATCGCAAATGCCAAGCAATGGAGGGCTTAATCAAATATTGTGGGTCATTATTTAGAGGAAATATGCATTTTATACTACTAGATGCGACTTTATACTGCTAGATATGGTGAGTTGTTGAAAACGATATCTTCAATAACTTACGTAAATTCACCCGGAACCAGGCTGATAACAAGCTGACCAATCCTTAAAATTTGAGTCTGTACGACAGCTGGAGCCCACGTCCATGGTGTGAACATCTGTAAGAGACAAGAGGGAAAACTTTATGATCTGTGGTGTGTGGTCTTGAGTTATGTACTTGAGCAAGACGTTTAATCTCAGTTGCTTCATTGACACATTGAAGTGTTGCCGTCTATAGGGTACTATACTAAACCAGTGTGTTTGTTCATTACGCTGGTCTCCAAAGTCTTATCCAAAATAAGATGCCGGTAATAGCTAATCTTGGCACTTGATTGGTCCGTGTCATGGCAGCAGTTGTTTAGCGCGTCAAACACACAACATGCGTGACATATTTGTGATTGCGTGAATCATTAGCAACGCATTGTTAAGCGCGATGCATGAATCAGCGTGATGCAGAAGTCGCGCATGTAAACATTGCCATTTTGTCAACCTCTTTACCAAAACCTTCCACTCACGAATGATTGCCATGACGTTAGAAAGGGCGAGTGAGCAACCAAGGTGTGTAATTCTACTGGTCAAAATTTTGATCAGCCATTACCTGCTATGATGGGCAGTTTGAGCCATATAGTGAAGTGCCCACATCGAGGGTACCAGCGTATTCTCTTATCTGCACCAAGATCGCAAATATTTTCCCCAAATTAACATGTTGTGGGCACTTCACTATATGGCTCAAACTGCCCATCATGGCAGGTAATGGCTGATCAAAATTTTGACAAGTACAAAGAAGAAACAAACAAACAAACAAAATGTTATCATGAGGACTAACAGACATGCAAGATGAAACCTTTAAATGTCTTGTCCAAGGTCATCTAATCCACACCCTGCATGTATCAACTCCAATGTTGCCCCATAGTTGACATGATCACCTCTAGTGGGTTGGCGTAGTGGTAGTTCCCTCGCCTTGCACCATTGAGGTTCCGGGTTCGATTCCCACACGTGGCGCTTTATGTGCATTTGGTAATCAGTCCATGATCACTTCGGCAGGTTTTTTCTCGGGGTCCTTCGGTCTTCCTCCTGCATTCAAAAACTGAATTTAAAAACATCTTGGGAGCCCAGTTGAAGATAAGCTTCCTTTATCTTACTTGGTACTAAGTACCAATTTGGGTTTCCTTGGCGAAAGTCCAAAGAAGATGATTTTTTATACTCTATAAACCTTAGAAGTATACAGCAATCAATCCATAGCATTTTCCTTGTATTCTACAACATTGTGAACAGACCAGTTTCGTATGTCCCATAATGCATCTTGAAAGTACCGCAAATAAGGGCATTTCTGCGCGAACGTCCATATTACTGCGTTGTGCGCATGACGTCATTTGGGCAGAACGTAATAATATGGTCAACTGAGCATTTACGGTACTTTCAAGATGCATTATGGAACATACGAAAGTGGTCTATTGGCATCTTTATAATGGCGACTAGCAATGACTGATTAGGTTTTTGTGTGAGATTTGTACCTACCTCTCCAGTTGGCAAGAGTACTGGTTTTGGAGCCTGGCATTTGATCAGCTCATCACTTGGTTTCTTGATTAAATCCCTGATTGCATCCCATAGCTCACTGCCTTCAGTATCGCCTAGAAAAGAGATCATTCTCAATCTTATTGTTTGGATCAGAATGCACAGAAGTATAACTAATACACTCCCGCTCTAAAGTATTTCTGCACAATTAAAAACGTTCAAAAACCTAATTTTTTATATTAAGCGACCTAGAATCATCAAGATTCATACTAGTATAGGTAACGTATCTATTCAATATGAATACATCAATGTTTCTTTTAATATTTGATCTTCCATTGCTATAAAAATGGCCGATTTCATGGACCATATACAAATGCATCACAAGTACAAATCTCATTACTATGTACCTAATCAATTTTTCATAACCTCATTATTACCTTGTAACAGGATAGAATATTTTCAGGTTGTAAGTTTTAAAACAAATGCGCAGAAATGTATATAAACTCAATTTTTTATGTTCAGACGAAAATAGTAATATGCATTACATGCCATATTTTCGAATGCAATGATTTCAATTCTGGAATAGTTACTTCGGTAATTATACAATAAAGCCTCTGTCAAAAAATAATGAAAATCGGATAACCGCCTTTTGAGATATGGCCGAATAAAGGTTTTGTGCGGAAATACTTTAGAGCGGCAGTGTATATATGGTGTGTTGTGAAAATGTTGTGGTGAACATAAACTCAGATAGAAATCCATTGGAGAAGATGCCCTTTCAAGATATTAATAAGTTCTTAACCATACAGTATAGACCACTCAAGAATTAATTGGACAGCATAAACAAAAATCCATATTGCAGGGCCCATTACTTGTAAATGCAACCCCAATATGTATTTTTTGTTTATTGCCATATAAAATGGGTGACCTTCTATAATGTTGCTTTCAAAACCCCTACCCTGACCTCTATTATAAACAACAATTCATATTGCATGGTCCTACTGTTTGTAAATGCAACCCCTATCATAGATTTTTGTTTAAATTGTCCATTAATTAACACCTTAAGCGCCAAATGGTGCAAATTGCACCAATTGTATGATTTCATTAATAGCTGCCTTATAGCAACATTTTTGAAATATCAAGTTTAAATGCAAACCCAATCATAAAAATCATATTTTTCAAAACTTTTATTGCTTCTCACAAATAAACTTATCAGTTCGGCAAGTAGATCATATATACAAATAGTATCTTAAGAAAAATGTGTCATTCACAGGGAAGCAATCAAATTTAACAAAAAGCAGCTATCAATGAAAACACCAAATTTTTGCCATCGGCGCTCTAAGAGTTAATATTTTATTTTGCCTATAGTTTTGTAGATGCAAAGTAGAAATGACACCTTGCCTTATTAGCCTGGACAAGTCAATTCCCAACACACAAGTCATGCATACATATCAACATTTGACAACACCAGAGAAGTATGCGGGGTGTTCATTAAGTTTGTGGCCTGAAGTAGAATGAGATGAGCTATGCAGTTTGTTATGTAGATCAACTCTATATACCTTTTCAAAACACAACTTTCCGAGAATTTCTGAAGCTGACTTTGCACTTTCCGGCAATTGCAGACAGAAAAAGTGACTCTTCAACACAATAACCAGAATGTTATGAACTATGGTATACTGAATCGACAAAACCCCATAATACCTACCTTGATAAAAATCAAAGAATCCAGCTCCATCTATACAACCTGCAGCAAAGGAATATCCCATTGCAGGGGCACAGGTAGTAGCCTAGGACAAGCACAAAACAGACAACACAATAAGCTAAGCTACCCACAATCATAGACTCACCCTGGAAAAATGTGAACTCCCCCGGACCATCAATGGTACCTGCTGCAAATGAGTAGCCCATTGCAGCGGAGCATGTGTGTGCCTGTGTGTAAGTTGTTGAAATGAACACATTTTAATTTAAAATAATACAGATATATAATTATATCAAATTATTACTGGAATGCATTTGGTCTTTCTTTGAAGAGAGGTTCACTCTCTTATAAGTACTTATGCATGAAGGTGTTTTATGTCAAAAAACATAATTTGACTTTTTCACCCTATTTTTACTTTAGATGCCATTTATTCAAAATGTAGATTTGTAACTTTCATCTCATTTAGCCAGAGCAGCCCACATATATAAAACATATGTTCAGCTTTAAAAATTTTCTTATGACACCCAGAAGTGAGGTTATGATTTTCCAATGCATAACAAGTCAACTTAGAAATCTCGCTTTAAAGTTTTCATTTAATGTTTATTTCCAGTGCAACTACATCAGCAAAATGTTACTTTATGAGTATTTTCAAGTTGAAATGAAATTTAACATTTTGCAAGGAGCTTTAGAAAACCAAAAACATTTTAAATATGCAAAAATCTCAATTTTGTCAGGATATGATGTATTTTGCCCTATATCTCAAAATGAAAAATACCAACTTTAACTGGAGGGTCCTGGTGAATGGTCACATATTATGCTGTATGCGTTCTTGCCAAAATTAAGATTTAAAATGAAAAATTCTCACAGAATGTTTACAAAACTTACTGTGTATGTGTCGTTGATTTTGACAGGGTAGTTGGTCATGTCGACATTCTGGTAAACTGATCTAATAGGTCCACTGATCTTGTCTGTTGCATCATCATATAATTCCTGCATAAAAGCATCACAAATATGGGCACAAAATATGATACAACAAAACTATTTAAACAATATCAAATAGATTGATCTGCAGAATTGAAAGGCACAAGAAATGGAGATTTTGTATTTTTTTCTTTTTTAGTATTACTCCAAGACGGTAGTCATCACTATTGTTATCATTCTTTTATATCTTCCTTATCATAATATATCATCATCAGCAAAGACATAGCACCCGGGGGGGTACTCAATTTTGGTTTTGGTAGGGGTGTGCCGCTGGGAAATTTGAAGTACCACCCATGTATATACCAATATTTAAGAAAAAGGGACCCATCCATATACCAAATTCCCAAAATTTTGAGTCGAGTTTATACAAAAAATGAAATTTTCCCCGAAAATTAACGCTAATTTGGCTAATTTTTGTTTGAAATTTAAAAAAATCCACTTTGGCGCAAATTTTAGAAAATTTTGGAAAACAGACCCATCAAAATACCACATTTTGCAAAGAAAAAGGACCCATTGAAATACCAGACAGCCTGATTTTGCTACCCAAGTTTGCGGAACATCCCCGTAATCACTTTTGTACTAAGTACCCCCCCCCCCCCCGGGATATAGCAGTCAAGTTAGCTCAAACGTTAAAGGTGCTTGCTAAAGTTACAGTGCCGAAGGTCCTGAAACTTTAGCAAGCACCTTTAACGTGCTTGCTAAAGTTACAGTGCCGAAGGTCCTGAGTTTGAACCCCAACTGGTGCCAAAAAGAACTGTGCTTGAAATTCCCTTTGACAAGGAACTTACTGCTAATGATCTTGTTGAAACCCGTACGAAATTCATGGAGCTGATCTGGGTAGCAATGGTGCATACGTGGGCTGATCAAGGTCCAGCGCCCCTAGAGGTTACCACAGACCCTGATATGATGCTTGGTGTGGAATGGAGCTTACTTGGGCCGCAGTGGTCAGCAAACACATGTAAAGTGTGCAGAGGCCACGTGGAATTAGAAGATGGCGCAATTAAGTCCAGTCCAAAGTTTTTGGACAATCATTTCCATTCACATGCAGTAACAATGCTAAATTTCTTCCTTCCATTTCAAACTGATTATCTGGTTAAGTTCTATGAAGTTAACCAGTGATCAAAGCTGTCACTTGCTATGATCCAAGGAAATAATAAGCTAATTTACTAGTTTCAGCAATAAAACATAATTTATATTTAAAATGAAAACAACATTTTAAATGACCCTGTATATTTTCTTTGGACATGATGGGAGTTGCAAGTATGGAGTCTGAATTATTTACTGATTGTAACATGTCTGAATATTTCGTATATATACAAGGTCTCAAGTTCCTCCTGACATTGTTTCTACATACCCTGGCTTTGAGATACTGATTTTCTCCAATAATTCTAGTGCTATCAAACATATCTTTCCCTGGACCAAAAGCTATACACAACTGAGCCTGCAAGTCAGAAAGAAATACATATATAAAAGTTCATTAAGTTTAAGATGAAAAACATATAAGCATTATAATAACATTAAATGCAATTTGTAGGCAAGAAAATTGTATATCTGCAAATGTTGTATCTGCAATAGCTGTCATGATATATCAATAATTTGAATTACACACTGTATATTGTCCAGTTTTGGGTCAGAGGCTGTTGAAATGGTGACAATTTTAATTGAATCATTAAAAGAACCATTTCAAAAGCTACTGAAATATGAGAAAGACGTTTGAGAGATCTTTTCGTTCGCATTCTTGTGATAAGGTGTTAAGTAAATGTAGTATATGAAAGCCATTGCAGATACGGCTTCCTTGCACTCATATAACAAATTACTTTTCTGATTTCAACTGCTCATCTTCCTCCATGCTTATGACCTTGTATTCAGTTGATACATTATCAGTTATGGAAAGTTCTGGAATAGACAGTTAAGATGTACCGGTTGCCTACACACTGGTGGTGATCATACTGCTCGAGTTTACTATCTCTGATTTATCCTTATCTAAATGAGTGCAAAATTTATATATGTTTCTCCTATGTACAATTTCTTGCATTTTCGAGTGAGGTGCAGGATTGTATCTTTTTGACAAAGTTTTCCCATTCAATGGCAATACTCCATTCATTTTTTTCAAGAATGGCGCAATTCTACCAATAGATACAATGCTACACCTTAACGGCATTTTCTTCTACAACGCTTTACAGATCACATAAATGATGTTGCAGTGTCATTGCTAACATCTTTAGGATACAGGTTCACATTACATCTCAAGGGTAGATGTGGGTTCAAAAATTTATCTATCTGAACAGCGTTAAGGGGCTTGTTAACCCGGCCGTTTGTTCGGTAGCAGAATTTAGTTTTTCTGCATTTTCTGATACTTCAGCATGTTACCTTTTATTACAGACAATAAAATACTACAAAACAAAACTTTTAAACTTATTTATAGGTAAAATTAAAAGATCATTTTGACATTTTACAGTAAAATA
>JXSR01S036925.1:47087-69640 GCA_000969725.1 Ophiothrix spiculata | reverse complement strand
ATCCAAAATCCAGTGAGGAAATCAAAAATCCTAAATCTGAAAATCAAAACAATCTGAAAACAGATTATTCTGAACAATCTTATCCCTTAATTAAAATCCGCAAAACATTTTTAATGAAAAAAATCCCGTTTTGGCCTTTTTCTGGCATAAAGATGTACACACACTTGGGGTTTTGAATAATTATATACCTGACACAGTTTGATGATGTTTTAAGATTTGACATCGACTAATATTTGAATTTAAATCACCACAGAAGCTTTGTGTAATAGCTGTACACAGCAACCGGGTAACATTTGAGAGGTGTTCTGGCAAAATGAGAGGAAAGTTGCAAATTTCAAAATTGAGTTTATGACATATTTCAATTATCTATAATCTCAGCTTTTGAATGATATATATAAAATGTCACACTTTATTTTCCCATTTTTCATGTAGAGATCAAAATCCAAAGTAGTCCACTGAATATATTGCAATAAAAATTAGCTGCAAATCGATTTCTAATAGCCTGTTTCTACTCAAATGTAAAATATAAACCGATCATGTTTACCGTCTAAGAATACCTTGTTGCACGGTTTCTACTCCAACAGAATCCCGATTATTTTTGGTTTCACTTGAAGAAATACCGTGTTAACTGGATGTACGGAGAGTATTCTTGATTGACCTTTTGTGCGGCGATGCATTGAGATGATCGGATTCTCATAACCAGTACCGTTTCTACTGGATTGCGACATGTTATTTAAACAGCATTAACCACCTCCAAAGGTGGGTACAATACACAGGTAATTGTCTTACACGGATTTTGAATAAACCAATTATTTTGCGTTTCTACTGGGTGACTTACCCGGGTTTCTTAAACTTAATCGGCATTACCCGGTAAGCATACTTGAGTAGAAACTGGCTAAATGATACTGATTAGTACTACAGAGTATAATAGCAACATGCAATCAATTAACTGTGAATAATTGCACTTCCCGGCAAAGTTGACCTTCAAAACTTTAGGTACAGGTTAAAGGGACTAGCCTAGATTCCACTTAGAATTAAAAACTTATGGAAATGCTTTAAATAAAGCTTAAAAGTGTAGTAAAATCCAGAAAAGTACAAAAATGTACACATAAATGGCTCAAATTGACAGCGAATTGATTTGCAATATATCTATATGTGATGGTGGTGTGACTATCCAGTGTTTCTTAATCCTAAATTTGTACCACCGTCTGAATTTACCAGATAAAAGATCAAGCTCTTGGAGATAAGTTAATTCATATCAAAAGAGAAACAATTTTATCAAAAATAATTTTGTTTACCAATCACAGGTGTAGAAACAACATCTTTTTAAGATTTAAAACTAGAAACACTTTTTCAACCATTTTTGTCGCCGGCGAAAAAAATTCAGCTGGTAAATAATTCCATTTTCTCCTCTGTTACACAAATTCAGCGGAAACTACTGGTAGGATATGTTAGTATAATCATGTACTATCGATACATGTGAAAAAATATATAGTCAGAAAATCAGCGGACAGGATCTAGGCCAGTCCCTTTAACACTAATGCATGAATGCATTTTATGTTAAAAAACGAAATTTGACTTTTTCACCCTATTGCCATTTTTTCAAAATGTTGATTTGCAACTTTCCTCTCATTTTGCCAGAGCAGCCCACATTTAATAAATAACTTACAATCAAAGTCCACACGTACTTTGATGTTTGATCAGCAGCCTAATATGACACCCATTATGATGATGTACAAGTGCTGTGTCAACACACTGTCATTATTACTTATTAATTCTAATACATGTATAACTCACAGGACTGAAAATATTTTCCAAGATTACAAATTTTCCTTTTGAAAACTCTTAAATATGAAATCAGTAATATTATTCTTTTCTAAGAAAATCCTTTGGGTACTGTCATATCAAATTATAGAGTATTATAGAGGTGGTCAGCAAACCATTTTAAAGAGAGAGTTTGACAAGTAAGAAACATACCAAACCAATTAATTTTCCTTGACATATTATATACTTGAGAGACTGTTATACCATAATGTTTTAATAATTAGAGATTTTAGTCAAATTTTTGGTTCAATATAGCGGGGGGAAAAAGATTTCCACCTTCGACTGCTCAAAGGCTAGGGGACACAACGTAATATATCCGAAGTGGCCATAGTGAAATATAGGATTATCTGTGGCAAATACCTTAAAATGATCAGACTTGATCACTGAACATAATAATGAAAGCAAACATATGCAAAAACAAACATTATTTTTGGAGTCAAAAAACATTATGATGTATGGGTTGAGTAATAGAATCAATAGTTTCTGAATTTTTGTAAAAGTTGTTTTGAAGTGCGAATGAAAAAAAAAAAACATTTATGATTTTCAAAGGTTAAAAACTATATTTGCTGGCAAAAAATATTGTTTTACCTTATAAAAATGCAAATGCAAATTATACCATTGCTAGACCACCTCCACACAGTACAAAACCATTCTACCTTGGAAAGCTGAAAATACCAAATATGATGATATCACTTTCTCAAAAATGTATTTTTCTGACATTTAATAATATAGTCCATGAGGAAAAATGTACATGATCCATCATACACCTTTACACTTTGTTATGTAGTTTTGAGATTCTCTGTTTTAAAAAAAAAGTGTTGTATGTTTTCCACTGGTAAATAATGCCTTCAGTCCTCCCACTAACCAGACACTGCTAGTGAAGGTCTGATTTTCCTACTTTTGGTACCATTTTAAAGTGTTTTAAATGATAAAATAAAAGTTAAAATTGATCTTGGGAAGATGTTTACAAATCCTCTTGATATACAACCGTTCACATTTTTATGGCTGCCAGTAATAATGAAGAATCTTAACTTAGCAATAAATCATAGGATGCTGATAATGATTTTGTCACAAGATGGTATAAAATACGATAATATTCAGGGGTGTGAGAGCCAGGTGATAAAAAAAGCTGAAAATAGTGACAAAATGCTCAAAACAGGCTTAACTTATGAAAGAAAAAGCTGACATTACGACTCTTTTTGAAGGCATAAAAAAGCTGAAATCAGCTAAAAAGCTGAACTCTCACACCCCTGAATATTTAATGGTACAAAAATCTCTCAAGATGGTTTGAAGATAAAACGTAGGGTTGATGCTGACAGTCTTCACTGACAATTATTGGGGTGTGTGTGTGTGTGTTAAAAAATTGCATTCCTAATAGACATGTGTTTGTTATCTCTTAATTAGATGGACTTAAAGGGGAACTGGACAAGTTCAGCATCATCCCCAGACTTTTCCCAAAGTATATTGAGATTTTTGCATCATTTGAAGTATTAGTGGTAATAATGACAGCATGCAAAGTTCCATGGTCAATTTCAATATATCAAAATATTTAGATATTCTTTTATTTTTAATTATCGTTGTCGACAATGATAAATACTGCCTATAGTTGCATTTTGACAATTGGCCTTTTCAGGAGATGTAATGCAAACTCCAAATTTCCTTTGATTTATCTGCAATCTATGATGTAAAAGGAATCTTTTACAAACAAATCGTCATCTCTTTCTTGATATATAGCATCAATATATATGTTCAGAGAATAGCCTCGGACCCAAGATCAACAAATAAAATAAAATTCAAATTTTGGACTTTTCTGAAGCTTTTAATCAAAATTTTCCCGATATCTGGTAATTGGCTGCTATTTTCTAACATATGAAGTGTAAATCATCAACAAATAAAATTTTGATATTTTGTCCAATGCCCCTTTAAAATCTGTCACACCATACCGCTTGACACTTTACAAGTTAATACAAGATAACCGTCAAACTAATACAAACAAACTTGGCATTATAAACAGACTTACCATAGGTACATCAGCAGCAGGTCCTGTAATATCAGCAATACCAGCTCCGATTAAATAATCCGCTTGTCCAAAACAACACTCTACCATTGCACTGACCACAAATAGAACACAGAACCTCCATGCCATTGTGGAGCATTAAGTGTTTTTCATAAATGTTCTTCCGACTGCTAATTCTACCACTTTTCCTCGTATATTAATTGCTCCCCATAATCAGCTTATATCTGATGGTTGTTTTGAGGTAATGAGATTTGTTTACAGTACATACTGTAGTAGTGTTTGGTGTATGATGAATGAATTGTAAGGCGTAGATAAGTCCCAAGTCCAAAAGTCAATTTAAATAATATAAAGTATGAGGGCACTATAATGACTGGAATATAATCAATTTCTATCATAATGAAAAGTATAAGAGTTCAGGGTACTCTAGACTCTTTTATTTTCAGTTAAAATTATAATTTTATAAATCACTTTTTTTTTTAAGATGACTTTCCACCAAATTCCTTTCTCTCTGATCTACCAACAGTGTTTCTATTTTCCTAAATTTTTAATTTCAAACATATGCTTGCTGATTTTAAAATGAATCATTATTCTTTAGGAGTGTAAAATATATTTCTAAAAACATGATAGCTTCACCTAAAACCGTTTTGTTAGACGAAAAGTGTTGATTTTGATAATTTGTTTCTAGATTCCTTTACCATATATTTTTTGTGTCCCCGGAGACATAAAATTCAAAGTATAAATAATTGTTTCCTTGTCACAGAAAGTTGAAGTTCACATTGATGATCATGGCTAAAGCTGAATTCATACTCAAAACGCAAAGCGTTGTATTTCCAATAATTTGCACCGCAAACGGCACCGCAAATGAATTCACACTCAAAACGCAAATGGGCTGCGGCAAGCAGACAACATGAAAACGCAATGAAAGTTGAGCTTTCCTCAACTCGGTTTGCGGTGCCGCATTCGGATTTGTGTTTTGATATCGATTGATCGGAACTCCTCAAATCTGTTACTGCACATGCTCGATGCGTCGTGCGTCTGCTTAAGGCCTCATACCGTATACTTCTATGTAATCTGAACTACTTAGAAACAAATGTCCAATAATGGTTCTCTCAAAGTTTTATCATTTTTTGTAATTTTTAAAATATAGAGCCAACTACGCATCTGGGTGATTTATATCTCACCCAGACTCAACTTCCTGGATAGAGCATGAACCAATAACGGTCATCGTTTGAAGCAGTTATGATCCTAGCATTGTTCTAAAATTGTGACAAGGTAAACAAACCAAACTTCTTCTCTCCATGTGTTGCTTTCAATTGGATAAATTGTGATTTTCTAGAGCAAATACTTGTTATTTTTTGAAATCATACATTGATTTACTAGCAAGATGATTAATTTTTCGATATTTTTAATTGAAATCTATCTTCACATGTTGGCAGTTGATGTCAGTGACGTCAGTGTAGATTGGTGTATTGCAAAATATATTGATATTGACCCTATTTTATTGCCCAAAAACAAAAGGTCAGATTATACTTTTTTGAGCTACCAAACATTTGGTGCATCAAGTCTTTGTCATCTTATAATCTGATATATAGTTACAATGTATTTTCTATTAGTAACGGATGCTTAGTGATGAAAAATCAATACTCCACCAAATTTTCTTTGCTTGGTGATTTTCAACACCAATCATCCGTTATTGATTAGAAGATGCATTGGAATTAATGTAATAACAAAGACTTGTTGCACCAAATGTTTGATAGCTCAAAATAGTATGTTTTCACCTAAACATTAGCATTGTATTCAGCAGGTATACATTTATAAAGATTTTATTATTATTAAGTGATTACAGAGCAAGCATGCTTTAAAACTGATGATTGGTCAGCTCCTAACTTTATGGCATATATTAATATCGACCAGTTCCACTATCATTGAATACTAACTCCAATAAAACCAAAACTAGTTAACATACATTGCCTTGTATATGTGATAAGTTTAAATAGAATAGGGGGTTCATTAATATTTGCATGAGACTATGCTTTGAAGAAACAGACAAAATGAAATACCCCTTTTCTTCAAAGATATATAGCTGTTTACCTGTTAAAAATATAAATTATAAGTAGAAAATATTGCTCTTAATATGAGAGTTTTAAAAAAATCTTATATTAAGAGCAATATTTTCTAATTATGGAGTAGGAAAATTAAAAGACTGCAACATCTTATAATCGTACAATGAGTTTATTCAATGTCTAAGAAGACCATATAATTATAAAAATGCTAGAATAGAATTTGTTGCAACCATCATATGTGACCCGCAATATCAAAAGGTACCTTAAGAGTCCAAAAATCAAAACTGATTTTTTGATCTAATTTGAAAGCTGAAATACTAAGCTTTAAAATGACACCTTGCTTTTGGATATTGAATGTTCAGTTGCAAAGTTTCATCAAAATTGGTAAAAGGCATCGGGCTGATTCGGAAAACTATAGTTCTGAGAAAATCGAGTTTAAAGTTTTCGTACTGGGTAAAACTTAATGAAGAGAGAATTTTTATCTTGGTTTTTAACACATTTTTTGCATCTTTTGGATGTTGGAACCTGATTAATATGATAGAATACACTTCTAAGTTAACATTTCTGATGAAATTAGAAATTCTACCTTGGACGTGATTTTTGACTGTGCTCAGTTTCAATGGCCCGTATCTCATAATACTATGCCGACGTTAAAATATCTTTCGATATGGCGGGTCACATATGTGTCATGGCATATCGAAAGGTATTGTGGCAAAAGTCAATTTTGACATATGGCTGACTGAAGATGATTATGATTGAAAAAATTTGACAAGTTAATCTTGAGATCTAGTTAAATTTGGTTCCTTAATCCTAACTTCCAACACTACTTCTTCTCGGAGATCGGTAAGTTACAAATGGCAGGTTTCCACCTGGATTCAAACCCAGTACCCCTCGCATCCCAGACCCATTATCCTTATGTCAAGCCACTAAGCAGGTGCTGCCATGGCAGCGATTTCGTGATCACAGCTAACTCCGGTTTATGACGTATTTGGACTTTGGCAATTTGCCTAACTTTGTGAATTGTGATTGTTTGTTCTTTAGTAGGGCTAGGGTTAAAGTGTATGTTGTTAATAAATCAATTCATTTAGCATGACGTGTTAGAAATATGAAAATTTTTGAGATTTTATGACCGTGTCATATTTATTTCTTGCTAAAAATATCTGTGGGTTAGTCACCTACATTTTTCACCACTTTTCCTCAACCTTGAAAAGTGTTGAAGTTGTACTTATTATTTCAATAATCCAACAGAATTGTTTAGGCATCCTAAATTTCAAGCATTGCGATTGCCATAATCTGATCTTGATGGTTATGTTTTTAGCTCTAGCTTTTGAACCAAACTTCAGATTGACACAAATTTGGTACCATATTAAGAGGAATAAACAAGCTCTCTACTGATACCAATACCTTAATTTTGTGTTTTGGACCAAAGACATACCTTACGACATGCCACGTCACATATAGATTTTACAATTACAAACTATGATGCGTTATCTAGTATTTGTTCCTTCGAATATTTAGTATAAGTCGACCTTTAAATTTTGGATTTTTGCAGTTTCTACAAGTACATCCTTTCAAGTTGAAGGTTTTGCTGCTTAACTTGAGAGTTATAAGCAAAGTACAACAACTTGATGTGGTGGAAATATAAAATAAATATATAAGGTCATTTAAAATTAATTTTTTGTCTCAAAGCTATCCTACTCTTGAAAAACTAATGCAAAATGCGTTTTGTTATCCTTTTTTTCATGTGTGACAGAAGTTCTGAGATAAAGAAAAGAGTAACATTGTACCCCCTCATATATCTACATGATACAAAATTAATTTTAATATTTGCCTTTTTTAAATATCTCAAATAAAATATCCTTTGCGAAAAATTTGTGAACACAAAATCAGAGTTTGGAATTTTACTATTTTTCAAAAAAATAAAAAACCAGGAAAAGATATCTTTTTTTGTTTTATCAAAACCTAAGGCCAAAAAAAAGCCCTCCAGTGGAAAAATTAAAATTTTGGGTCGGTCGGTCGGTTAATCTTTTTTTTTTAAATTTTTTTTTTACTCTACACATAAGATGTCATTCCATGGATTTTATCATGAATACCAAGCAATGCAGGGCTTAATCAAAAATTGTGGGTCATTTTTTAGAGGAAATATGCATTTTATACTACTTAAAATGTGACTTCACACTGCTAAATATTACGTTTTCCAAAAAATTACAAAAATAGGTCAAAAAATCCCACCGCTGCCACCAAAATGACAATTTTTGGTCTATTTTTGGCATTTTTTCAAAAAATAAGATAAAAATCAAAAATTTGAGAAAACCGTTCCTAGATATATGTTTCTTAATTCCAAAAAGCAAAAAAGTTCAACATTTCACGAAGGCAAATTTTAGTTAGGCTTTCCAGAAATTTTGGGGCAAAAAATACGTTTTTGGCATTTTTTGCCAAAATTGACATTTTTGGTCAAAAACTGATATCATCATCATGTTCAAGGTAAAAATTCGCTTCTAAAAATGTATACTTTTATATGGTTTATGTAATTAGTTTGAGAGTTAGAGTACAAAAACAGTTCATACTAGTTGAGGTCTACCCCAGCCTTAAAGAGCGCAAAAAATGGCTGCATTTATGGCTGGTTCGAGATGAACTAACACGTATACAAATTAGACATGATTAGGCTTTAGTGTTTGAAACTTTCACCACATCAAGTTGGATGACTTTGTTTTATTATATTTTCTGATTTATTATTATGTTCTATGTATTGTATAAGAGGTACTGTATAAGTGGTATTTTTCGAGCTACATTTATTTTCGCGCAAAATGAGATTAGCGCGAAAATAAATGTACCGCGAAAATTAAAGTGGATTTGTTGCAAATGGAATTCTATACTCGGACAATGTTCATATGCGCGAAAATAAAAAAACGCGCGAAATGGTCCAAAATTGGCTGAGCGCGAAAATTACTGAGCGCGAAAATATTGGCGTTTACAGTATATGCCACGCTACATTTATTTCGCGCTTTTCTCACTCAGCTCGCGTTGCGCAAAATTTAATGAACTGCAAAAAATGGTATGTGCATACCGTCACACGTACGTAAAAATATAATGAGCGTGACGATCAAATCGCACGAAATGATTCAAAATTGGTTGTGCGTGAAAATTACTGAGCGCGTAAATACTGACGTTTACAGTAACCAGTAATCAGTATCATATTTGATCCTTGATGTGTTTGGATCAACTTTTTACTTTGCCTCTTACTTCCGTCATAAATAATACAAATGAGGATCTGATGAGGATTGCATTGCTAATTAAGGTTAAATCTGTTCAATTTCTCAAAGATGGTATATTGAATATATTTCAATATTTCTTCCTCATTTTTGATGGATGTACCAGGTGTCCCAAATATGGTTACATGTAGACAAATGACTGTGTGCTAAAACTAAAGTAGTTGAAGAAACAAAACTTTGCACAAATTATATTACAACCGTCTTCTAGATACCTGTAGAATTTTGATATCACAGTTTGTTGGATTTTCATGATTTTATATCAATGGGAAGAAGAGACCCTACCCTATACTATGTTATAAAACAACCTAAGTTTGAGACTGTCAATTGCAAGTTCACATGGGGTTGACAGGGTTAAAATTACATCAAACGAACATGCTTACGATTTTGTTGAATTTTGAAAAAATATGTTTCTGACAAAGGTATCTATCTTTGTTGATAACTCTAAAAATAATAATGCTGTGTTATTATAATTTTGCAACCATCTAGTAGAGATATGTATCATAAGTTAGGCAAAGTTTAAATTCTCCAAGTGCTATACGTTTTGCAAACGATCATTTTTCTACATGTAACTATTTTTTGGGACACCTGGTACATCTCAGGAACATGGATGTGCATCTTAAGCTCTTGCGGAGCTTGCCCCATTATGTTGGATGTGCTGGACAATGCTAGCACATATTTTGAAACATAAAAGCAGATTAAGTACTTTGCACTTTAGTGTTGGAGCTTGCCAGAAAATCTAAGTAAGAAATTGAATACACCAGTACAAGAATAATAGTGTATTCAACTGCAGTACTGACAAAGACAATTGGAAACAGATAAAAAAAACTTAATGTCATGGCAAATTTGTACTTTACATTTTTACATCCTGTACATAATTGCCATCATCATGCTTGGTCTAAGAAATGAGCTTGTCCATTGCGTTCCCTTCGTCTTGTTAGAATCTCGCAACCCATTTCTGTCACTAGTAAAGTGTGTTCAAACTGAGCTGACCTCTTACCATCTTCGGTTACCGCGCTCCAGTTGTCAGGCCATGTGTGATCTCTCCATGTGCCTGAATGGAGAAGTATAGGAAAGGATTATGTAACTTTAGGGTATCTTAAAAACTTAATGTATAACTGCAAAACAAATAATATATGTATACTAACACTTTGTGTCCAAAAAATTATCTTTGGAGACACTCTTGGTCCAGAATTATTGCTTCAGGTAAAAATATGGCTATGAAAAAAAAACCACACAGCTACGTGCATTACAAATACTTCCGAGGACTCGTGTGTCCTCATATATATCACTATACATAAAGTCGTTTAAGGTCCTTGAAGTGCAGACCCCCCTAAGATGGTAAAACATGACATTTTAGGCGTTTTTAGAGCATGTTTTCCGAGGACCCGTGTTTAGGTCCTCGGTATCCAAGAAGTCCTAGGTGTGTCGGTGGGTTGTCATGCGGAGGTCCTCGTTAGTATTTATAATGCAAACGCACACATTTTGTTGATTTTCACAAACACCTTTGTGCCAATTATCTATAAAGCCATGCATCTTGAATCATATGACCTTAGATGGAACACTGGACAGAATGAAGAAAATTTGAGAGGTGCTCTGGCAAAATGAGCGGAAAGTCATGAATTTCAAAATTGAGTTTATGGCATATTTTAATTCTCTATAATCTCAGCATTTGAATGATATATAATATGTCACTCTTTCTTTCTCCATTCTCCATTTAGAGATCAAAATTACAAGGCAGTCCACTGAAAATCTGGCAATAAAGATTTGCTGCAAATCAATTACAAAATTACAAATTACTATAGTGTATGATAGCAAAATGTGATCAATTTACCGTGATTAATTGCACTTACCGGCATAACTGACCTTCGAAACTCTAAGTATAGTTAAATATTTATGCATGGATGCATTTTATGCCAAAAAAAAAAATCAACCTTTTCACCATATTTTTACTTTAGTAGCCAATTATTCAAAATCCTCATCCCCGACTTTCTGCTCATTTTGCCAGAGCAACTCACATTTATTCAGACCTTGACTCAACAGCAGAAATCTGCCCCTTTCCCCGCTTACTTGCCTGTCCAAGACATATAACATCAAGACTTTAACACCATGGCTATATAAGCCGTGTCCTGGCTGGTGCTGATTCAACACCTTTATTGAATGTGCACAGAAAAAAGGATGATATAACAAGCCCAGGATCTTTAGTTTTGCTTGTCAGTCCATTCTATCAGTCCAAGCAGCTGCCCCCGACAAGGGACGGGTGGTGGTGGGTTAAGCGCTTTGGCCTGGGACCCTCCCTCTCCAGCTGCATTACTGTCGGCACTAACTCCCAAACATCTTCTTACTTCTTGCCAACCAGATGGTGTAGGTGGCTCTCAAGGCTGTTTTAGAAATATCATCTACTGCCAATCGTATTTCTTTATTGGATAGGTCCAGGTAGTTAAAACATGCTCTGAGGGTTTGGTTGGTGAACCCTCTGGACCCAACTTCTACTGGGAAGTACTTGACATCCCATCCTGCTTCTTGGCATTCATGTATGAGATCTGCATACTTACACTTTTTCCTGTTGTTAGCTTGTGCAAGGTTTTCTTCTGCAGGCACTGTCAGATCTATCACCACACACTTCTTCTCTGAGGTGGAGTAGATGGTAACATCTGAATGTTTTGCAGTTACCACAATAACTGGTGATAACATTGCAGGACTCTTATCTTCATCCGATACAATTTCCCAATCCTTACAGGGCTGGATTCTTTCACATCTCTCAGTACTCTGCCAATTAACATTATCATATTTTGTTCTTTATGCCGTCTTCAAGGCTATGCCTGATTTTTGGTATCCTTTATATGCCCTTGCACGGTAGAACGCAGGTGCTATGTGGTGAACAATGTTAACACCATATCATGTCTCCAGTTGTGGAGTACTGACAGTTGTTGATGATGTGGATCATTGTACAGTTGTTGTAACCACACAAAGCAAAGGGCACAGACCTAGTGAGTGTTGGCTCCATGTTTTCAGGTTTGAAGGGGCAGTTAGCGTGTCTTGTACTGAGTTGAGGTAGAATTTCAGCAACTCTGGTGACCAGGCATACAACAACTTGTTCCATCTATCTGCATTGCTGTCTCCCATCCTAACCATCTCCCTTGCATTGTCATGCTGTAAAGGTTAACAAGCATCTGGTCCTCAGTGACTTCCTTGACTAGCATTGTTAAGGCCTTTCTAAGTTCTGTCTTGTTCACCTCTTGCATCCTCTTCTCACCCTTCACAAAACCAACACCAAGCCTCCCATGCTGACTTCTACAGAGCTCATTAAAGAATAAATGACGCTCTCTCTCTTCCAACTCCTCCGCACCATTCCAGTTCTTCTTCACCATCAATCTTTCTAACATATGGCCATACACAAAGCTTGTTTCTTCATCAACTGAGTATTCAAGATTTGAAATAATGAGTTGCATGCACTTCGGATTTGTTGTCAGAGTTTTCATTTGTAATCCCTTCTCCTCTCTACTTTTGAACAAGATGGAAGAGTTTGCACATCTTGCCAGGCCAGCACATTTCTTCAACTATCTATTTGCTGTTGTCTGGAGGCTTTCAGCAAATGTAACTGGAGAACTGTAGATTATGAATTCCCAGGTTATTCTACTGACTGTGTGGTTAGTTCTCATAAATACACAACTTCCCTTATCTATACTCTATAAATCCTAAAGTAAGCAACAATCAATCAGACTCTGTTACGAGATCCATGGCACCTCACTTGTATTCTACAATATTTTGAACTGGTGTTTTTTGTATTGTGTAAGAGACTAGTAATGAATCATTCATGATTAAGTCAAACTTAAAGCAGGTTTTGTGCTATTCTACAAGTTTGTGCAATTTCTGACAAGTCATAACTAATATGCTCAGGCACGAATCAGTAAGAAATAGTTACTGCACAATTTGTTTAGTCAATAGAATTAATATTTAAATCAACCATTGTAGAGCTATGGAGTAATATTGTAAGAGCTATGGAGCAAAACTATCTCAGTTTGCCATACAGGATTTTGTCTATACTCTGTAAATGTTGAAGTATGCAACAAGCGGCCGATTCACACACAAAAACCAATATGACCATATGGGGAAGTAAATTAGCCCGTATTATCCGAATCAAAACGACATACTCAATCTTGTTGAATATTTAAATAAACTTTTTTTTTTTGTCTTTATGAGGTTTTTTATTCACCTGTTACTTTGAGCTGGTGGGGGAGAGAAGGCAAAATATGTGAAATAGGCCAGCACACGACTCAAACCAGATTTCAGGACTTTAATCAAAGGACTTAAAAAACAACTGACAGCAGAAAAAAAGAGCAGAAACAAAACCCACTTAATTAAGACAATGAGGAAGAGACCTGACATGATGCAAGTCGTGCCTTGACCTTTACAATGGTTTACCACCAGCTCCCTTCTTCATCATATACAATAAGACACAATCAAAATAGGTGATGTTTTATAGAAAGTGAACAAACCCACCCACAAAACACTCCCCCCAACCACACCACCCACCTCCCCTAACCCCACACACAGAAACAAAGACACCACAAATAGTTACAAAGTCCCACATTAGCTATAGAATTATATAAATAAAAAAATATTTAATGAAAAAAAATAAAAAAATAAATAAAGTAAATGAATATGTAAATAAATATAAAAAAATTAGGAAGCAAGGTCAAAAGAAATTTTTTTCAAATGTTTACTCAATTTGCCCTTACTTTCGGCAATCTTGTACTCAGAATTAATTTTAATCTTAATCAAATTTTTATAAGCAACAAAGGATGGGGAGGTGTTCTGAAATTTGCATCTATGGATATAAAACTTTAAATGTAAGATTAAAAAATTAATAGTATTAGCATGCTCAGATTCCTCTGCCTCCAAACCAAACATTTTCTGATAATTAGAAAAATCAAAAGTATCACCCGTTTTATTTTGGATGAAAGAGATCAGATTATCCCACAAGGGAGAAATCTTTTCACATTCACAAAACATATGCACCAGGATCTCATCAACTTTTTCACAAAAATAACAAAATGGAGAATCCCTTCTACCAATTTTAGCAAGAAACTTATTAGTGCAAATGGCTTTGTGGAAAATCTTGAAATAAAATGCTCTCAGTTGTGTTTCAATACTACATTTAAAATTATTGTCATGAATAATACCCCAATCATCATCACCTTCCACATTCAAAGCATCATACCAAAATATCTCTGTATCAATTGGACTAATAAACTTATATTTAAGGTTTGTCCATGTGGTACAATAAAATTAGCCAAAAATAATACCAACATCATGAACGATTCATGTACAAAAATATTAATACGGTGATTTGGTCTTAATCCTAATCAATCATTGTCAGCTCTCTTACACAATACAAAACCACCAGTTCACAATGTTGTAGAATACAAGGGATATGCTATGGATCTTGTAACAGAGTCTGATTGCTTGTGGCATACTTCAAGGTTTATAGAGTCTAAGCTATGAGGATAAGCTTACCTTCTGATATCATAGGCTCTATGGTAAAGGCATGACCTGGCTTCATTATACCAACGGCTTTGTTCTCTGCACAATAAAAGTATAAGGAAATATTTGTTAAGCGTTACAAGGCAAGTCATGGCAAACTACCCATTGGTAACTTCATCATCTCTTAAATCTATTTTTTCCACAAAATGACAATCTTGATATGGTTATGTATATATATCAATAGGAGTGGGCTATAAATGGGTGATTTTTCAGTTTGCCTTGTCAACAGTTTTTTTGGATTGCACTTGACCTATCTCAACTTGAAAATAACAAAATTTTTGGTTATAGGTCAAAGAAAAAAGTGTGCTGCGCCCTCTAGTGTCAGTGTGTCGCCATAGTAAATATCTGTGTATTAGAGAAGAAAATGCTTAAAATCTAAAAATCTTTTACATTTTGAAGCAATTTCAATGTTTTAATATGTGTAAATAAGTTATGAAATCCATGTTAAGAGTTTTCATGACTATTAGACATTTCGTTGTCGTAAAAATTGACATTTTCCTTCAAAATTGTGTGTGAGGGCGCTTTTAATGATTATGCGCAAAAGAAATTGCTTTTGCTAATTTTAAGGTAGCAGCTGCCAAGGCGGTATCAACTTTGATCTGCTTACAAAATTTGAGCCTTCTATCTACTTTAGTTTGTCAGTTAGACTCGTTTAAATACGTCAATAATAACCCTATGTAAAAGCATAGGGGTCAACGAACTTTTCCCTATACAAATGTATAGGAACATTAAAATAATGTTAAAATGGGTACTACGATCAAACTAATTATAGTACAAGGCTCAAATTTCTTGGGTAAATTAAACATCAGAGTATCCTAACATCTGCATACTTTAATTTACACAAACTTGCAAAAAGCGCCCTCGCTTGGAATTTTGACCAAAAACGTCAATTTTCAGGAATACGAAATGACTAGGGTTTACAAAAACTTCATATTTGTGTTCCTTTGACTCCACTTGATAACCATTGACCCATTCACAAATCAAAAAGATCAAGAATTGTGAATTAAAAACAATTTTTGTAAAATAAACAAGAATTTCTCAAAAATGACATACGGTCACAAAAGGGCGCGGCACACTTTTTTCTTCGACCCGATTAATTTTTTTTTGCCATTTCATGTTGAGATAGATCAGTTGCAATGCATAAAAACTGTTGACAGATAGAAATTCTGAAAAAAGCAATTTTGACTAACGTATAGCCCACACCTAATATCAAGTTATTAACTTCATATAGCAAGTTTATTCAACTATCTTATCGAAGGAATAGTTGATTTTCAAATTTGATCAGGGCATCCTTCACTAATAGAGAGACACGGTCATTATCTTCCCCGTACCAATGGATTCTTAGGCCCCGTATCCATTGGCTGTTCCCATATGGCATGTGCCTTGATTTGTTTTTCATTGTTTAAGCAGCGCTATACACAGACAATAAACTTTGTTCTGGTTAGTGATCATATAAGTGGCCTTGTGTACGGCAGATATTCCTATGACCTAGTGCTCACCAAGTATGAACATGTTGATTGTTGGTGCTGCCAGGTCATAGGAATAATCTGCCGTACACAGGTCCACTGATATGAGCATTAAACAGAACGAAGTTTATTGTCTGTGTAGCGCCGCACAATTACAAACAAGGGAAAAGGAAACAAGGCACACGTCATACGGGAACAGCCAATGGATACAGGGAATTTAACAAACCTCTGCAATTAAAAGGAGCATATATACCTAAATTCAACAATTCCACTGATCAATCATAGACAGACTGAATACCTCGGTAATGATTGTTTTCTACCCGACTGAAAGATCTCATGAATAATTCCATTAATGACGTATTCATCGTGATCTTTGTTTAATAGTCACTTTTCGTGGGGTGAAGTGGAAAAGTTCGGCAATCACTTCTACTGTTATGATGCCAGTGGAGAAGTTAGATATTCTTGCGATGGGTACTCAACATGCTAAATTTGATTTTGACAGCGGTCAATGCATGGCTTGATGGCAGGTGATAAATCAATTATGTCCAGGTAGAAGCTTATAGGAATGCTTGAAATTTTACTTTTAGATTTTAATCTATAGGGCCTATTTAGATTTCTTAATAGGCCCAAGGTAACAGCGACCCGGGCTATTCATAACCAAAGCCCGTGAAACTGTATATGCACAGGTGGGAGTATCAAAATCACAGCTCAACTGGTACATTGGTAGAACTAATATTGGTAGGTGGGCTGTAGAGGTTCAGAACGATAATTTTTTTTTTTAATTCACAGACCCCATGTCACTTGGTAATTAATCCAATATTGTCTAAAATCACAATACATTTCAGAAATCGTCATTGACTTTCTTAAATCCCTGTCAACTTTATTTTAAATTATCTCCAGGAGCTTTGTTTGATCTTTTATCTGGTAAATCCATCTGAGGTACAAATTACAGATTTAGGAAACACAGGATAGTCACATTACCATCAAAGAAAGATAGATATATTCCATTAATTTTCTATCAATTTGAGCCATTTGTGTGTAAATTTTAGCACTTTTTCGGATTTTACTATACTTTTAAGCTTTATTTAGAGAGGGTTCCAATTAAATTCCATGACTTTTCCATGATCAAATTATGAAAAATCCATGACCTTTTTTAGACAACAGGGTTGTGTATAAAGGGTTATTCAGCCTATCTCATACCATAATTTTTAACCAGACAGCTACTGTCATACTGATTAGTTATTTTTCTTCTCCCAAAAATAAAATTCCATGACTTTTGGTCATTTTATCAAATTTCAAGACTATTCCAAGCCTGGAACTTGAAAATTAAATTCCAAAACCTTTCCAGGTTTTCCTTGACCCGCGTGAACCCTGTTTAGAGCATTTCCATAAGTTTTAAATTCTAGGTGGAATCTAGGCTAATCCCATTAAATACACCTAATTCTAGTTAACATAATCAAATTACAAAGTTCCAGAAAACATTACAATCTTTGTGTGTAAAGTTCTTGGCTTTTACCAACTAGTCAGAAAACATGGAAGGGTGGTATTTTATAGTCTATGAAACAATATAAAGTTTGTTTCATTTCAATTGGTTATCTATAAGGGAATGAGTGACCTCTCTTGAAAAAGGAAACAAGGAAAAAATGCTGAAAATGAAAGAAAAAGCTCAAATACAGTCTTTAATAAATTTTAAAAAAGTTAAAATCAGTAAAGAGGAAATTTCACACCCGCTGAGTCTAGAACAAAAGTTATGCTTTGTCAAATATTTGGGTGTAGAATTTTCTGGTCCAATTTCTTGTTTTTGTAAGTTCCACTTGAATGAAGTTCTATTGAGCATTGTCCTTGATCTGCTCACTCAACCATAACAATGTTTACTATTAAGGCCGAACCATAGTCGGCCTCCCAAACAAAATTTTTCCTACCAAACATTTGGTCGTGACATCACAAAATATTTGCCATCGAACTTAAAGTATGAACGGGCAGCAAACAGGGTTGTCACTATGCCGGGCGGGACCACCCGGCACTCTTAGTTTCCACCCGGCACTCAAGGCTCAAAAAATACAAAATCAATGAAGAATCAATAGAAAAATGAACAATTATTATCAAAATTTCTATTTTCTTACTATTTCATATAAATTTTACCCGGCACTAAAAGTTGCCTGGTGACAACCCTGGTAGCAAACAATTGGTCCAATGTATATGGCAATTCAATAACATGTGCAATCTAGCGCGAAATTTTATTTGGTCTCAACTCTCACTCGTCATTTTGACGTCACGACCAAATGTTTGGTACCGAAAATGTTGTTTTGAGGCTGAATATGGTTTGGGCCTTATACTATGTACATACTATTCTTTATCTATGCTGAAAAAATTATAAATTTTATGAGAAAAATAAGGTGACCCACTTTAATCCCATTCAGAAACGTCCCTGCTTTATAACCAATATAATCATGAAAATGGACCAAACAAAAATCCACCCGTATATTTGATAAAACATAATTTGTTTGGACACTATCGATTGAAATGAAACAAACCGTACAATATCAAAGTTCAATTCATATACAGTACAACCTCTTTTATCTGAACCTCATTTATACAGATTACTCTGTTATCCGGCTGAATAATTTCAAAGGAAAACATGTTTTGTCATTGCCTATTATCATGATTTAATGCATTTGAAGGACATTTTTGTAATTTTTACCATCAAAAAGCACTTACAAAGTTTATTCACACATTATACCACTTCTCATTGACTATTTTATGTTACACCAATTTAAAGACTTATATGTTAATAGGCAGATTTACACACAATTATCTTATCCGAATTTTTCACTTATCCAGCCATTGTTTGGTCCCATCATGTCCGGATAAAAGAGGTTGCACTGTACTATAAAATGCAACCTTTCTGGCTATCCGTTAAACGTAAGAAAATTACACACAAAGATTGCAAGGTTTTTTCTGGGACACCCTGTATATGTTTGACATACTTACTTGCATAATGAGGAACACTTGGAGCAGTGTGGAAGAGATTATGTATACCATGCCCACAATACGTCCTAACTACAGAGAACCCATGGGATTGCGCATGTTTCTGGATTACATTGCCAACTTCACGATACCTAACCCCGGGTTTCACTGAAAAAATGAGGTAAAAATAGCATAAATGAACAATTATAGTCCATTGGTATTAATTAAAGGGGCATTGGACACATTTTCGAAATTTTATTTGTGGATGATTTACACTTCATATGTGAGAATATAACAATCAATTACAAGATCGGGAAAATTTTGATCAAAACCTTCAGAAAAGTAAAAAATGTGAATTTTATTTTGTTTGTTGATCTTGGGTAATCTCTAAACATATTTAGTGATGCTATGTATCAAGAAAGAGCTAAAGGTTTGTTTCTAAAACATTCCTTTCACATCATAGATTGCAGAAAAATCAAAATAAATTTGGAGTTTGCATTAGATCACCTGAAAATGTAAATATTTAAAAATTCAACTATAGTATTTATCGTTCTCGACAACGATAATTAAAAATAAAAGAAAAACCTATATATATTGATGAATATATGTGAAATTGACAATGGAACTTTGCATGCTGTCATTATTACCGCTTATACTTAAAATGATGCAAAAATCTCAAAATGCTTGGGGAAAAGTTCGAGAATGAGGCTTAACTTGTCCAATGCCCCTGTAAAGTAGTTAATGGAAAGTATAATATTCTAGGTTACCATCACAAAATAAAAATAGACAAATTAACAATGTTAGAAACAAATATTATCACTTTAATTTATTTTACACAGCAAAATGAAAAAATATTTTCACATAAAGTAAAATTAGCACAGGCGCATGTGTAATACGTTTTGGTGCCAAGGTTTTTTGTCTCTGCATCTGCTTCTATACACCTCAACGCTTCAATTGGAACAAAACGAGGAGGGTCTGTGTATGTTTCTCCACTATGTACAAAACCACACTGCTCGCCTCATTTCAAAGAAGAAGAAAAAGCATGATCATATTACTCCCATCCTCTACGAGCTTCACTGGCTGCCTATCAAATACTGTGTCCCATTCAAGCTTGCTGTTCTTGCATTTTGTTACTTTGATTCCACTCTTCCATCGTACTTGTCGTTGTCCTTGTGTTCATACAAACCACCACGCTCTCTGCGCTCGTCCTCCGAAAAATTACTTGTTGTTCCACGTGTTACTTTGAAGGCAGCCGGTGAACGCTCTTTCACGTTTGCAGCTCCGACTGTTTGGAACTCTCTTCCAAGCAGTCTCCGCAACTCCTCCAACTTGTTGCACTTCAAACGTGAGTTGAAAACATATCTTTTTAGCAAGCATTTCCTGATTCATAAGTTTATTTTTCAGGTTTTTTTTGTTCTGTTTTTGTTTTAGCGCTTAGAGTTTTTTGTAGATTTTGCGCTTTATAAATGCGATATGGTCATGCGCCGTAAGTTGGGTTACCTTTTGGTAACACACAGGAATTGGGCAAAACCAGGAGTTTCCACTTTGCATTTCTTAAAGGGGCAATTCATGATCCACTTTTCACCCTCAAGGTCACTGCTATCAAATTCGAGTTTTTTAGCTTATAAGAATCCTCAAGTGGTATATGTTACGATCCCCAAACCATTCTTTCATATGAGCTTGCATTTTTGAGAAAAAAGAGAAAATGTGTCATTTTCTAATTATTGTCGGGGCCCCGACAGTAATTACAACACAGTAGTCTATGGGGATTTTCAAAATGCTAAAAAGCTTGTAACTTGGAAACGAACGGTCGGAATCAAGTGAAATTTTCAGTATATATTTATGTTGTACTCTTCTTTTTATTTAGCTAGAAAAGAGGCCACATCAAAATCATGAATTGCACCTTTAAACTTTAAAACTATTCATATTAGGATAGGACAAGTTTATATATTCTTAAAGGGTAAACAGTAAGGAATCATCCTCTGTTATTTTCAAGGTCATTATACAGAGTGTGTAGGAAAATATACAGGGTGTAACGTAAGGAATATTTGAAAAATGAATTTTTTCAGATGCCATTTTTGTAACCAAGAACATGCTTAATATTCGATATATCTACATACAATACAAGTACTATCCAGTATCTTTCTGATAAACCTCTTTTTAGATTTTTATTTATCATCCAATCGCTTATTCAGGGTGATTTAACTTAAAACAAATAATGACCCCAGATGACCCCTAAAAATAATTTTACCCCCAATTCTTCATGCCACATATCAACCCCCTGAAGGGGTATCCTGGTACCCAAGTCTTATAAAAATTCATGAAAGTATGTGGAAACAGTGACAACTTTTGCAACCACTTGTACCAATCTTGACCATAGAGGTTTTTTGACCCCAGATCACCTTCAATTCCATATATTTTAATGTCACATGTGTAACTTTACCTTTGTATTCTTGTGTCCAAATTTTGTGAAAATCTATGTAAGTATGTGGGAAAAGCGCCCAATTATGAGAATCAACGGCTCCGCATCCTGCAGCTCCGCGTCCTGCACCGCTTTGATTAATCAACAAAGATACCAAATTTACTAGTGTATGACATAAAATAAATGAATAACGACATGAAAAACATAGTGCAGTAAGGGAATTTGTTACTGAACCGCTTTATTAGGTTACCTAATATATAACACATGACCATATATTATCATGATTATGTTCCTGTTTATCAAAGTACATACCTATATCAATTGCCTGTTGTAAACATTCATATGTAACTTGGACTAGCTTCTTATACTTCTCATCAACTTCACCTACAAAGAAGGTTTCATTCAGATCTCCATGGTAACCACCATGATACACTGTTATATCAACTACAAATGAAAAATGAAGAGGATATGCAACACAAATGTTTTTAATGAAAGTTATTTACTAATTTTGAATAGATAAAGGAATAGAGAAATTAATAACAATTAAACAAATCACAAACAGGCCAGGATTTAATCTTATTAGGAAAAAAATCCTGGCCGAACAGGGACTCGAACCCCGGACTTCTCCCTAGCAGGACGAGTGCTCTACCAGCGAACCATTCGGCCTCTCAGATAAACCGAGAGTCCTAGACCAACTATCTAATATACTATATATATCTTAAGTTGGGAGATAGACGAACTGAACATAGGTACAAGGATATAAAGTTTGAGTGCTAGCGAGAGGTCCGGGGTTTGAGTCCCTGTTCGGCCAGGATTTTTTTTCTAATAAAATAGTGTACAGCTTGTCCCAATATTAATGCAACGAGCAAATAAAAAATAGTAAAAAATGGTTGCCAAAAGATTAAATCATAGTAATATATGTTTTTCAAAAGTAGAGTAATTACTCTACAACATGCTTTTTGTCCCGTTTCATTTTAC
>JXSR01S036921.1:0-32294 GCA_000969725.1 Ophiothrix spiculata | reverse complement strand
GGTCATGTGCACCTTTTGTTACCTTGAATAATTATATTTTTAAGTTGCCAATTCTATTTCCAAAAACTTCAATTTGGAAATTTCAGAATTATGAATGATAGAATTTCTGAATGTATCATATTGGAATGCACACCTGTCAATTAATTTAGGATGATACCATCAAATAGCATCCACTCTACTTGTATTACAATAACCCCCAACCCTTGCACGTTGAAAAACTGTCTAAGTCTGAATATGTCCTACAAAAATGTGGATCCCCAGTTCCCTCGGGATTCAAACCGCTGACCCCTGCATCATGCTCCAATGTCCAGCTATGGCTCCGCAGCAATTCTGTGCCAATTTATATCCGCCGTCTTTTACGCATTTTGACTTGGGCTAAATCCTGATTTCTGCCTGTAGTACTTTGTAGTATGTAGCAGAGTAAGGGTTAATATCATCTTCATCCTTGCCTGCAGGGCTAAACATTTATTTTCAAATATTCCTGGAAAGGAAAAAATAATAAGGGCAAGGTTGGTGCTTTCTGTGAAACAACAGATGCATTTAAGAGAGGTCGGAGCCTCACGATTTCTGTAAATTTATTTTGATCATAACTTGAAAACTAATGAAGTAAACTATATAAAAGTATACATTTTTAGAAAGGGAATTTCACAAGGAATCTATTTATAGCATCAGATTCTTGATTTAAGAACTCTCTTTTTAGTAACTCACCAAAAACGAGTTATTTTGCCAAAAATTTTTGAACAAGCCTAGGAAAAATATTATTCGGCCAAAATGTTCAAAAATAGGCATACGTCATCTATATCGATGGTTCTAGGGAATGTTTTCTCAAATTTTTGTTTAATCCCTTAGTTTTGAAAATGTTGGTCCGAATAGGCCAAAAATTCATTTTTTTCAAACAATCATGATTTTTTGGCATTTTTTTGCACTTTTTATCCATTTTTGTGAAAACTACGAAGTTAATCAAAAATTTGAGAAAACATTCCCTAGAACTATCGATTTAGATGATTTTTACCAATTTTGAACCATATTTGCCAAATAATACTTTTTCTAGGCTTGTTCAAAAAAAATTGGCAAAATAACTCGTTTTTGGAGAGTTTCTAAAAAGCGAGTTCTTAAAATTTAATTTTGATGCTATATATAGATAAAATGTATACATTTATCTAGTTTACTTTATTAGTTTTCAAGTCATGATCGAAACCATTTTTAGGGATTGTGAGGCTCCGACCTCCCTTAATAGCTTTCACTTCAGTAGTTTGAATTCTATATCTGTTTTGCTATATAGTCTGTGTGAAAAAAGAAAAGGTGCAAAATGGAGTTTGCACAATTGTTCTTGACTGATTCTTAGTCTTTGAGACCTATAGATTCCAGAACTGAATGATGCAAAATCCGCACCATTGAGCATTTTGAGAAATCCAAGATAAAACAAAATGGCTACCAAAACAAGGGGTGATATTTCGAAATTGGTCAAATTTTGTTCAAAAACACACTAACATGTTCCTCTCATCACAAGGAAGCAGAACAATTATACTTTTACCTGTGTCTGAAATATGGTTCTTGAGTAATAGCCAAAAATGTGAAAGGTCACATTAGAGGTCACGGATTTGGCCCTATGGGAGTCAAAATTTTTAAAAGTATCCGATTTTGTTCAAACTGGTCTCAAACTGTTCCTCTTGCAAACTGGATTGTTTTTGGATTAGATAAATTCCAGGATTTTGTAGTGAATTTATTTAAAAAGTATAGCAAGTGAAAGAACAAGGAATAGCATAGTCACATGGGAAAATAGTGGGAAACTGATTATATATTATAGTGCCTTTATGATTGAAGCAAGTAAAATAAAATTCTCAGTGCAGAAGAATTTTGTATTGAATTTCAATGTTATGTAAAATGTAATCCCTCAATAATAAACCGTATCCACTTGTTTTTATTTTTGAAATGTGCAATATTTTTAGTAGTCAAAGCTTAATCTTTAAAAACAGTTTCTCTTTAAGATGAAGATGGAAAAAAAAAAAGTTGCTACCAAGGAACCTGTCGTTGTGAATGAGTGCATTTGATAATCATAATCAAAACTATGTCAGTTCATCCACCCAGAGATTTATCATTGCCCAAATATTTATCCTCCTGCATTTCCAGGCATGTAAGAAATGAATGTTATTTTAAAACACTGTGATGAGTTTCTTCTCCCAAATGAGCGTCACTTTTGTTGATGTAAAGAATTCCCAAGGTGATATCACATTCTTGTGGTAAACCTTAGTGCATTGTGATAGCTTACATAGCTGAGTAGGGTACAATTTAATCTCAAGAAAGAAGCCTTAGAGAAACACAAAGCAGGAAATTACTGGATTGTTTTGGGGTTAGAATTGAGTTCCACAATTTTTGTAGTGATTGTATTAAAAAAGTATAGCAAGTGAGAGTACACAGAATAGCATAATAGTCAATAAAAATCAATAAAATGACCTTATTAGGCCACATTATAGTGTTCAAATATACTTGACATTCTTGCTCCCAATCATTTATAGAAAGCCTGACATGGCAATTGATATCCTTTTATCTTCTAGGTAACAGGAATTAATGTGAGTTTTCCTCACAGAACATCCAATAATCAATTCTCATCACATTGTTTTGCAAAAGGCAGATCTTTCACTTCGTTGAAAGTCTGCTATAAGTGCATATTTAAAGTGTCATTTCTTGCCTTGGGGGAGATAAGGAATCAAAGTTGCAAATCCAATTGATGAGTTCCATAAGTGACATCAATCAAATAAAGACAAGCATTAAGACAATTGCACTATGTAGTAGGGATTGGAGCTAAATATTTGCATCCCTGGGGAGCAGTTCAAACATCATATTTGTCAAGCCACTTCTGAGGGTTAATGTGCCATCGGTAACTGTAATAAAAGATTGGACGTTCAGTAGTCTTGGTAACCTGTAAACTAAAATTAAATGAATTAAATAAATTGCAGGTGATTTATAGTGCACTACACAGTCCCCATGACTTGTAATTCCGCACGGCCTTAGCACACTTTACAGAGCAGTTCTATCATTGGGTTAAATCACTACCTGGACTCCCTGGGGCCAAAGGGCTTACTGCGTCCTACATATTGGCGCAACACTCGCTTGAGCAATTCACACCCTCATAGAATATAAAGTTTTTGCACACTCAGCTCCAGGCTGGACTCGAACGCGGAACGATCGATATCTCCCGACTGGGCTCGAACTCAGCTCCCGGCTGGACTTGAATGCGGAACGATCGATATCTTATGTTTAACAGTCCGAGAACTAACCGACTGAGCTAGTGAGAACTATTTATATGGTATTACAATCTAAGATATGGTATTACAAGATAAAATCTCAAAAATTATTGTCATGAGAACAAAAATTTGCTGGAAGATCAGCAGATCAGCAAGGGAAGAGTAGGGTTGCAAAACTTCTTTAATAATCAATCATAAATAAAAAGGTGTAAGTAAAATCATGTCATAAATTACATCACATCTGGCTTAAAAGATGACACACCAAAAGTATGCCAGTTCACATACTAGAGATAATATCATACCCCAATGTTTATTACGTTTTGATATTTAATTATATTTCCTGATAAAATGTGAATGCTTCAATGAAAACTAATATGTCGGTAGCTTTCTGAAATGATGCCTTTTATTGACACAAGGGCTCCCTAGATCATATCAGTTTTATTATATCATTTTTTCCAGTCTGCCTTAGTATATTACTTATTAATAATGAATTATTTTCAAGACAGAAAACTTGTGAAATGGCGAAACACGCATGCCGTCTCTCAGCTATTGAATAATTGCAGCTATTGCTTATTCAATAAAAGTTGTCTGGAATGGAGATGAGAAAGGTATATGATTTTGATTAGCCACAGGATTAAGGTGGTATTTACTTATATATTGAATTTGGAAAGAATCATTCATGCATATTGGCAGCTCATGGCTCGATTTGTACCGTATTCATTCCATTAACCACCCATGCCCCAGTAAGCGCCCACCCAAGTTTTTTTGGTGAAACTTGGTACCAGTAAGTTGCACTTAGTGCATTTTAACCATGCATTCAAGATAATAAACTCCAACAAAATATTTTTCCTTTTCATTTCATTGGAGTTTTGTGGTGTTTAGGGCAATTTCTTGCTTTGAAAAGGGTTTGTATTTACTCAGAATTTATCATATCAGTTTCAGAAAGGCCCATGCAAAATGACTTTGGGCCCTGGGCGGTTATTGGAACGAATACGGTACTTGTAAATATTCTTTGGAATACAGTTTGTGATGTTTCGCATGCACTATAGATGTATTTTTACCAAGCCTTATGTTCTAATTAAAAATAGAAAAGATGTCACAAATTTTATCACATCTGGCTTAAAAAATAGCAAACGTATGCCAGTTCACATATCCAGAGATAACACCTTAACCTTATATTTATTACTTTTCAATATTTTACATTATGGAATGTGATAAAGGGAACCATATCAGTTTTAATTATTGTGTTATTCTCTCATTCATATGGGTTTGTATCAATATAGGGTTACATTAAATCTAAACAACCAGATTGGCTATATTTATTTCATATTTTTCCAATTTACCTCAGAACATTACTTATATCAAAGTGTGGAGAGTGCTATAAGGACAGTTAAATTCAACTTCAGTTTTAATTTAGATGTGTTTAGACTAATAACCCCCCTATCGCCCACCACTACGGATGCGGTGCTGCATCCCTCTGGTGATGCCCTGGTTTTGAGTCAATGCTTTTGTTTGAGGGCAACAACACACATTTCCTGCTAGCTTGGTTCCAGCAATGTAGTGTAGGTTCTATGACTCTTCATCTTCTACTTCAGTGGCAATTTTTTTGTGTGTGTGGTTTACAGTCACCATTTCATTTAAAGAAATCTAGATATTCATTTCATTTATCATTTATTTAAGTTAAAGGTACCTTAAGGTCGGTATAGTAGATTACGTAATACGGGTCACTGAAGCTGAGCGTATTCAAAAATCACATTTTAATTTCATCAGGAGCGTTACCTGTGAAGGGTATTTTATCTTATTTTTCAGGTACCAACATCCAAAACATAAGAGAAATGTGGTAAAAACCAAGATACAAATCCTCTCTCCATTTAAGTTTTACTAAGTACAAAAACGTTGAACTTGATTTTCTCACAACTATAGTTTTCCTAATCAGCCCGATCCCTTTTACCAATTTGGATGTAACTTCGCAACCAAACATCCAATAACCAAAAGGTGTCATTTTAAAGCTTAAAATCTCAGCTTTTAGATTAGACCAAAAATTCATTTTGATTTTGGGACCCTTAGGTACCATTTCATTTGATTTGGCGCATCTCATATGAAAACTTTACAAAAAGTGATTTGAAGCTGCTCAAAGATAAGATCGTTCTGTATATATTTCTCTTCAAATTGAAAAACTCCAAAAAGCGAATAGAAATTTCCAAACTGCTCAGTAATAATGTGCTTGAGTAAACTGCACTCACAACTTACAGATTAAAAAGAGTCATTCGAAGGTTAATTTGATAACGCTGCTTCTGTAATGCACATTTTACTTTTAAGCAATGAAAGAAAATTGGCAAATATTAATGTATTCAGATTCAGAGTTAAGGATATCACATTTTGGTATTTATATTTCTTGTCATTTAATCAAATATAAAGTGATGATTCAAATGAATAACATAGCAGTTTTATCAGTGCCTTTATTAAAACTGATCTTGACTATGTTGTTTCAAGAGTGATGAAAAAATCAAGATGTTCAGAGAATAATCTATCTTGACAACATTAAGTATCTTGAAAAAGTCTTCACTGTTATGATACATGCATTTGTCAAGGTTTCATTTAAAATTTGAACTAAGGAACATGATAAAAGGAAATGAAAGCAAAACATTAATGTAATGTTTAGGCAATTTAAATGTAAGAGATAATGGATTGGATGAATTTAATCAGTTTGAGATGTTTATTGATGGTAAAGCATTTATTTTGAATGAAATTGTAAGTGCATGGAAAATAACACCCTATAATAGATATATAAAGGGCATAGGTAGAAAATTTGAATTTTTCTCTTACATGTATGTAGCATTGTAAAAAGTTTTTTAAAAAAAGCTTGGGGTGTCTTGATATCAGGCAAAACTTGTAGAAAAACCAAAAACAGATGTAACAAAATTCATCTGCTTGGTATATTTATTACTGAATTATTTTTCAAACATCATAATCCTTTTGTAGCTATAGGAATTTATGAAAATGAGTATGTAATTTTTGTGTAAAGATTGGTTTATCACCCTTAACCCTACCATATAATATAAGATTAGGAATATACTAAACAAAACACCTTTGCATTTTCCTAAGTACATGTATGCTTGTGTTTGGATATTTCACCCATCCTGAATAAAATGAAAAGCACTTCAATCCTATATGTGTACCGCCGCGGCAAAAGGGTCCAGTTGTCGGCTCGTACATGTTGCTCCTTGTAGCATATCTAATGTATGGTATTTGTATACATCAGATATGCTACAATGAGCAACATGTAGGAGTCGACAACTGGACCCTTTTGCCGCGGCGGTACACATATATGCATTTGCATACAACATTGTTAATCTCCATCCGTAAAAGAGTAAAGCAACCCTGAATGTATGGATTTGGTTTATATCCAAGCCCCCAAGGCATAATACTTGATAGAACATTTCTAATTTTTCTCCACTCTTCCTGGAAATCAAAAGAAGTAAAGTCATATTATAGGTTAGCGACTTCTACGAAATGACTGTAGCTTTCACTACCTGTCAGGATTAACTGATTAGAAATTCTTTAAAGTATTACTCCTTAAAAGTTATTTATTGTTAAGCTTCCATCAGGGATTATTTGATAATATTCATGAAAAATTGAATTGTAAAAGTATTATTTCATTCCTAAATAGAAAATATAAGCAATTTGCTACAAATAAACATATAATTTATGAAATATTGTCACAACCAAGTCTAACATATGTTATGAATGGAAAAGATATAGTGAATTGTACATTTCAGGATATCACTGAAACTATGTTTTGGCAGCAAAATGTTCATCAAGGCTTCAATAGTGTCAGTGTCATATACACTGCTGTTGTTTAATTCAACTTTATAAACAAATGCCTCTAACATCCAAAATACCTTCATATCATGAAAGAAGTATGTCAGTTCACATATCTAGAGATTTAATTTGCCTAAAAGTGTTTGGGAATCTATGAAATTTGATCAAATGAAATTATATGATGTGAATGTGCCTTAAAGCATAAAATGATTGGTATTGGTAACTTTCCCTAAGAGATTTACTTTGTTTTAGCTGAACATTCCCTTGATCATATCAAATTTACTGAGAAATGCATTAGAAGATTAGGTAGAAGATGCCTTTCATAGCAAACTGTTATGGTGTTCAAATGAACAAATAGGTAAATTAAATATAAAATTAATGGTTATGAAAATCTTGTGATGGAGATTTACCTTTGTTATTATATGTTGTACGAGGTGTTCTTTTTATTAAACCTTGCTTAAATAAAGTTTGTAAAATGGATGGTTTTATTCATATCTACATTTTGTTAAGTCAGTGTGAGTTTAGGATAACGACCTAGACTCAGGAATCACTGTTCAAACTGTATAGTGGCTCTGAGTTCAGGGGCCTTTACCGATAGACTTCTTCCCCTTCCCACTAGGGGAATATCCGTTGACCCCCACTGAAGTCTTTGAGGATGCCCCTGAATGATGTGAGATCACTACATTTGTAGCGAAGAGTACTATTCAACTCACTTCACATTTTCAGTGTGTTTTTTTATTTGGTTTTATGCTGACTTTTTTGGAAAAAAAGAAGAATTATTATCCACACAACATCAACATCTAAATGCATGATTTAATCTGCACTACATATACTTATTTAGATTGTTGGGATTTGTTCCTTCTAAAAGAACAACAACATTAGCCCCCAAGTAGACTTTTTCAAAATCCATTCAGAAATCTTCAGTATCTCAGATCATGGGGACTTTTATTTAGCCAATCACATATGAGCTCATTAACAAGCGCGTTTTGTCAAACTTTAGACTATATAGTTTTCATTTACTTCAATTTTGTTCAAATTATAAGCCCAAGTTTCAAGATGATTGCTATTCAAGAGATGTTATTTGCCAAATAGTTCAGTAAGTCTTAAATAATCAGTGTTTTCCTGAACATGACAAACAAAAGTGAGTTCCCATCATTCATTCAAAGAAGAATGATAAAAGGGTACATTTACAGAGGGAAAATTGCAGTATCATATTTGTCTATTGTCAAGAACTTTGTGAGAATTGTGAATGTAACACACACAATATTATTTTCATCTGTTTTTTCTCAAACAAGAGGGTCATTGACTTACTGAAATTGAAAACAATTCCCTGAGTGTCTGTCATGAATACATATGTGATGAATTCAATGGTTTACACTGGGATTAACAAGAGAAGAGATCAACGTCGGCCCATGAGCCTCTGCGCCCGATTGGAAAACCCATTGTGCTTTAATTTTTTTCATTAAACTCTTCCTAAATAGCCCATATATTTTGTTAAATAATATAATTTATCTAAATATAACAGAAATTAACAGATTTCCCCAATTTGGTTTCCAATTTTGCGCCTTGCGCAATACACAAGTCTATATAGACTTCCCCGTATTTATTAGCCAGACGGGCTGGTGTAGTGGTAGAACTCTCGCTTCACGTGCACGCGTCTCGGGTTCGATTCTTGCATCGGCCTATTATCTTACATTTTTTTTCTTCATTTCTTTTCTTTTTATTTCAGTTATATCCAATCATTTTCTTTGACTTTTCACTCTCTATGATGTAATTCTTCCTTTTTTTTTCATTCTTTCTTCTTCTTTTTTTCAGAGCTACTGATAAAATGCTAATTTACGGTATTATAACACTTCGCGCGGTAGCAATACCCCGATAGCGAAAAACAGGCATCTTCGGATGATCCGTGTGTGTTTATTAGGAGTACAATTAGGAAACCTGTCATAAAATAATGTTAGGAACATTTATCTCCTTATGGGTATATGTCACAAACCTTAATTGTACTCCGATTACAACCACAGTGAGCTTCTGAAGTTGGCCAATTTTGACAAAAACGCAATGTATTTCAATGGAACAAATTAGCGATATTTGAGTTTCTGTATAAGAGATTGGAAATCCCGAAAAGGCTGTTGGGCCGACGTTGATCTCTTCTCTTGGGATTAACAAGGTGTTTAATATTACAAATCTTGCCTAGTTGATGGTATTGTTTGATCACATTCCTTATTTTTATGCATTCAATATAGATTTGAAGTTTACACACACACATTTTCCCCAGGTAATGAATTGATACTACAAATAAGATGAGTTTGAGTACAAATATTCCGAGATTGGATGTGACAAATTACTGTTGCATTGTTGAATAATACAATGTGCCTAAAGCTGTTATGTTTTGTTACAAAAGAAAATATCCTCACACAATTCAAACTCATATGCTGAATTTCTGGATTGAATGCATAATGGGTCTGTAGAAATCAGAGGAATTTTACAAGCAGAGAACATTTTGTAGCTTTGTACTGAGTCACAACCATTCTGCCTTCCAAAAAGATTATGTTACAGTCGTATAATATCTGTGTATTTGTTTTTCTCTGATGAAGCAAATTAAGTAATATTGAGATGAGTAAAATATCAGGGTAAATGTTAGTACCATTTTAAACTTTCCAATTTTTTGTAAGCATTTTATTTATTTATTTATTTATTATTTATTTATTTATTTATTTATTTATTTGCTTATTTATTTATTTATTTGCTTATTTATTTATTTATTTGCTTATTTATATATTTATTTAACATTTTAAATTTGATATGTAAACATGGTTGATGACAGTGGGGGAAGTTACATTTGTCAACAATGTTGTCAACAACAGGCTCGTTGATAAACATACAACTTGGCCATTGATGTATAACAAGTACGCTTTTTTATTTTATCTATTATTAACTTGCTAATGCAAGTTCATCAATGCAAGTTCATCTCCTTATAATAAATCCAGGCCCACAGGGCAGAGAATACTTAAAATTTTCTTCTTCGAATCACAGATTGTAAAGAGAGCAAGGTTGATGACTCCATGAAAGAGATTCCTGCAGTGTGAATCACTTTTCACATTTGAAATTCGATCAGATGAACTGCATATATTGCATTTCTTCAAATGCTGTTTTAAATTACGTACTTATCTTATCCAGATTATAGTATTGTTTGATCACATTTTTATTTCCCAACATTTTGCATCTTGTAACTAACACATACAATTTCCCCAGAGGTATTCATCATTGCTTAATTGGGAGATCTTAGATGTAAATCTGCTGTGATTGAATTCACAAAGTTGAAACTCTGCAGATTTTCCCAAGGGTCTGTGACATGTAATGAAATTGAGTATCATTGTTCATGCTGAATTTAAGTACTATATTACCATTTAATACAAGTTTGTAAAGAATATGAAATGTTAACCTTGTGCAGATACTCATAGATTGCTTTGTTGCTTGAGGTCATGTGTACCGTTTGGTACATTTAGAGATGCCAGTTTTCAGGTGTTAACCTGAAATCAGGTGGTTTTTTAAAGCTCATACCATGATTTCAGGTTTTTTTATGATCTCAAATTTACATACTTTCATTAATTTTTAGTCCTTTTTGGAGTATCTTTCAAGAATTTATGGATTTTCAGTTTTTTTCAATGAAATCACTGGCATCTCTGTATATTGGATAATTATATTTAAAGATGTTAAATTCTATTTCAGAATTATAAATGATAGAGTTCCTGAATGTATCATAGTGGAATGCATACCTGTCAGTTAATATAGGACGATGCCATCAAATAGCATCCACACTACCTCACATTTTCCTGGAAAGGAAAAAAAATAATAAGGGCAAAGTTGGTGTTTTCCATAAAACGACAGATACAATCAAAGTAGTTGGAATTCCATATCTGTTGAGCTATATATTTTGAAGTTGAGTAATATTACGTCTCTCATCCACCACTGTTTGATGGGTTCATTTAATAATTTTTCGACAAAAATGCACTGTTATAATATATGCAAGCCCTTGAAAGTGTTTAAATTAGTTCTGGAATTAGGTGTTGAACTGTAATATTTGTTTCCATTAGTTAATTTCACATTTTATCTCAAAAAATGCTCATTTTAGATAAAAAAAAGCATCCTTTTTAGCCCATATTTTGACATTTCAGTATTGGTGGCGCTATACATGTTTTGAAATTAATTATATGCATATTGCATAAATTAAATATTTGTTGTGTGAATTTAACATGAATAAAATTTGTTTTGGGTGTCCTTTACCTTATCCATGTGTCAAATGTCAAAACTAAGGGTCATAGATTCTTAAAACCTGGAAACTTGATTTATGGATATAGCGCCACCAATAATGTGCCTTTAGCATTAAATGGCTATATATTATTAGTGATCAAACAGTGGTGCATCTGGTTAAAAGCATCTTTCATATATTGTGTTTCTTTTGTATTGTAACTTTTACACAAATGTATTTCCCTTTAGATTTGAAAATATAGTTGTCAATCTTCAATAATTTGTTAAATTCTGTTCTGGGATTGGTAACCTTTTTGATATTTTGCTGAGGATAAATATGAACTTGACCAATATTTTGCCAAGTGATCTATATTATTGAGTAAAACAAATGAGGTACAGTATTGTGTTGTTTTGACAAAATGTTCCCATTCAGTGGTAACACTCCATTCATTTTTTTTCAAGAACGGCGCAATTCTACTAATAGATCCAATAATGGAATAATTTGCTGTTGAAGTGATATCAAGAGACCCACTCCAACAAAATGAGCAAAAAGTAGCAACTTTCTTAATTGAAATTATTAGTAAAATTTTAAATGACAATCAGGATACTGTTCAATACAGGATGAAGATTTTGATACTGTTCAATACAGGATGAAGATTTTGATACTGTTCAATACAGGATGAAGATTTTGATACTGTTCAATACAGGATGAAGATTTTAATACTGTTCAATATAGGATGAAGATTTTGATTTTTGAAACGTTCAATATTTTTGCACAAGGTTAACATTTCACATAACTTTTATATTTGAAAATAAATAAAGAAAAGTTAATTATGCTTAATGTTCAATATTTTTGAGCAGTCAAAGCTTAATCTTTAAAAACAATTTCTCTTTAAGATGAAGATGGTTTATGAAAAAAAAAGTAATATCTACCAAGGAACCTGTTGTTGTGAATGAGTGCATTTGATAATCATAATCAAAACTATGTCAGTTCACCCATCTAGAGATTTAGCATTGCCCAAATATTTATCCTCCTGCATTTCCCTGGCATGTAAGAAATGAATGTTATTTTAAAACACTGTGATGAGTTTCTTCTCCCAAATGAGTGTCACTTTTGTTGATGTAAAGAATTCTCAAGGTGATATCACATTCTTGTGGTAAACCTTAGTGCATTGTGATAGCTTACATAGCTGAGGTGGGTACAATTTAATCTCAAGAAAGAAGCTTTAGAGAAACACAGGAAGTTACGGGATTGTTTTTGGATTAGAATTGACTTACAGGTTTTTTGTAGAGAATTATTTAAAAAGTATGGCAAGCGAGATTAAAACGAATAGCATAGGCACATGGGAAAATAGTGGGAATCTGATTATAGATTTTGGTGCTTTTATGATTGAAACAAGTATGATAAAATTCTTCATGCAGAATTTTTTTATAGAATGTCAATGTTATGTAAAATAGCATGTAATCTCTCAATAACAAAACCGTATCCACTCATTTTTATTTTTGAAATGTGCAATATTTTTAGTATTCAAAGCTTATTTATTATTAAAAACAGTTTCTCTTTAAAGATGAAGATGGTGTATGATAAAAAAAAATTCAATAGCTACGAAGGAACCTGTCATTTTGTATGACTGCATTTGATAATCATAAAAAAACTATGTCAGTTCACCTATCTAGAGGTTTAGCATTGCTCAAATATTTATCCTCCTGCATTTCCAGGCAAGTAAGAAATGAATGTTATTTTAAAATACTGTGATGAGTTTCTTCTCCCAAATGAGCATCACTTTTGTTGATGTAAAGAATTCTCAAGGTGATATCACATTCTTGTGGTAAACCTTAGTGCATTGTGATAGCTTACAATTTAATCTCAAGAAAGAAGCCGCAGAGAAACACAAAGCAGGAAATTACGGGATTGTTTTCAGATTAGAATTGAGTTCCAGGATTTCTGTAGTGTGTGTATTAAAAAAGTATAGCAAGTGAGAGTACAAGGAGCAGCATAGGCACATGGGAAAATAGTGGAAAACTGATTATAGATTTAGTGCCTTTATGATTGAAGCAAGTATGATAAAATTCTCAGTGCTGAAGAAATTTTTATAGAATGCCAATGTTATGTAAAATATCATGTAAATCCCTCAAATAATATATTCAACTTTGTTCTTTAACAATCACCATTTTCTTGACTGAGGTTTCATAGTAGATTTTTCCAAATTTAACATTTGAAAATAAATAAAGAAAAGTTCATTATGGTTATCATAATTTGATAAATTTTCATATATATCTCCATCATATATATCTCCAAAATGGAACACAACTCAGCTGTGAAATTTTGCGTGGTAAAATGTAAGCAATATTTTAATACCAAAATCTCAAAAAAGTTTGAAAAAAAAGTTGATGCAATCAGACCATGCTCATTTATCTGATATATGTCACTTACATGCAAGATGCTCCATTTTCAGTCAAAAATTTTAGTTGTCACTGTTGTATGAAAGATCATCACTTAAGATGCTTCAATTTCAAATTTCAGTCAAATCTGAACAACCATTTTGATTTTATGAGTAATTTTGTATTTTCCATATGCTAATTAATACTTTACTGTGTAAATAATTTATGGTACCATAAAATTAATAATTTTTACACATTTTCACTTACATCTCGGCAACACAACATGTTTCAGCCATAGAAAATTTTAGGAATATTTTGGTGCCAGAATCTCTGAAAGTTTGAAAAAAATGCTGACCTAATCGGACAGGGCTCTTTTAACAAATACTACTTACATAAAATGTCTCACAAAGTAGCTTTGGGTAGCTGGTTGGTTTTGATTCAACCTGTCACTTATGTCAATTGATTGAACATTACAGATTCGTGTATGAAGTTTAATACTTTGAATGTTTGTCCTTGTAGAAAATGTGCTCAGTTGAGAGCATGATCCTGCATTTAAAGAGAATTCTAATCTCATGTGGTATTATACAAAATCGTATTGAGGAACGTATTAAAATTACTGATCCCGAGGTGTTGGATGTGTGTGACTACTTCTTGACGGAGGGAAGTAGTCGCACGTATCCAACAACGAGGGATCAGGGATTTTCAATACTTCTCAAAATAAACCAACATGTATTTGTTTTGCTATACCTCATAAATATTTCACATAATGTGATCTGAACACATCTAAAATTCAGAAAGTTGGGGTGCGATAGTTTTTCAATTTTTCCCTGCATGGTGAGCATTACGCGCACTTTGGGGAAGTAAGCTAAACACTGTCATGTGCATCAGGTTTAACTGACCAATTGTATTCTGTGTTTTCCTAATAAATATTTATGAGGTATAGTAACATTACTTCCTTGAAAGGAAGGTATAATTTGAGGTTCATTCTTGTGTTTATTTGAAGACTTACATGATAATGTTCAAGTAAAATGAAGGTGTCTTTGTTTAACATTTTTTATGTTCGATTTATACCTACCAGTTAATCATGTACAAATTTTATCAAAAAATCCATTATTTTACCTATGCATTAAGAGTAACTATGTTGTCCTTTGTATTTATTTTAGTTCAAATCAAACTAATGTTGCATGTACCGATTTAGATTTATAGCTTCCATGGCTGTAGATCAATACATGGATTTAGGGTTTCCCTCTAGATGTCTCTACTGAAATTGTAGCCCAGTATTGCATATTTTTGAAGTTTTACCTATTTTGCATTTAATACTATGGCATTGCAAGTGTATTTTATGCCAAATTTGGTATATCTTTTCAATCCAAAAATTCATTTTGAGATTGAATTTTGGGTTCAATTTATTTTTTTAAAGAAGACTGAAAATATGTATTGGTATGATTCTTGTACATGGGAGGACCCAGGTTTAATTCGAGGACCCATGTTTAAATCCAGCCTGCAACAACAAATTCTGTTAATTTGTCAGCAAACCTATAGGACATAAAAATGGGTTTACAGAATATTGATCAAAAACCCACAGACATTGATTAAGAATAGTTATTATGAATAAATATATAACTGAAACTTACTGTTGCGACTTTGTGATTTTGTAGCTGTAACCAAATGCCTTCACTAAGCGAAAAAAAAAATCAAAAGATTAAGTTACTATGCTAGTTGAGATTATAACAGCTCAGTTGAAATGTCTAAATAAATATTGTATATTAACATTTATATGATTTGTTTTTTGTATCTTTTCATATGCTGCCTTCCTGAAAACTTTACACCATATAGGTAAGAAATATTTTATTCTGCTTCCCCTTGTTTTGACAGTGTATGTCCTGTTTCACTTATGATAGCACCAACTTGTTACCAGTAGGAGTACAAATGTTAATTAGAGAAAGGTTTGAAGTAATAAAAGAGCTCTTAAAGCATCCTCTACATAATCGGGATGATCTTTGAACCTTGAACGTTGACATCTGATGTCAAATCACCAGGGGATACTAAAATTGAATCAGTGTGCCAACTTTAATTTGTCAAATATTGACTTTGAAGTTTATGAATGATTTGTCTTTGACACGAAGCAACCCTAAATTTGCTTGAAAGGGTTTTAATGTTGTTAAAATGGTCCTAAAATACATTCATGGCAAATTTGAATCAAGTCAAACGCAGCATTTTTGAATAAATATTTGTAGCTCTTTTGAGAATGACAAATTTAAAACAGTTGTTTTTTGTTTTGTACACTTCCATTTTAGTAAGTACCTTTATTACATATCTGAATGTCATATTTTTGATTGGATATTCAGTTGTCATATCACTAAAACATTTTATATTCTGACATATATGTTCCCTAAGGAAATAATTTGATGACATGACAAATTACAGAATTGGAATAAGAATACACAGAGAAAAAAGAAAGAAAATGTTACAGATTGTACTCAGAAATTTTATGGTGATGATCATAAGCAGTTTGTTGTATGCTGAACCTTTGCCCCATATTGGTGATAACATTGTAACAGTGATCCATAAAAAGAATTATTGAAAGTGATATTTTCTGAACAGTTGTCACTTAAATTCAATTCCATTTTCAAGATAGTAAGCACAATTTCACTCTGCATAAAACATCTTTCATCATATGTCTTTAATGACATTTTGGATTTCCTCTCTTCCTGTAATCCATTTTGTTTGGATATATTTTCCTTAATGGATTAACAAGTAAAATGATACAAATTTAAAGTGATTGAAATAAAAGTATTGAAAGGGCATGATGAGTAAATTACTTTTTGCAATGTTTAAAATATCAGAGTTAAAGGTATTAGAAGACATTTTCAACATAAGTCTGTTTAATTTTCTTCAAACTAGTACCATGCTTTTCAAGAGCAATGGAGTTTAGATAATATTATAGGTTTGAAAAGTCCTGTTTGAAAATAAATAGAGGTGCATATTATATTAATATTTATCAACCTTCTTGAATATGCATGATTACATTGTTCACTATGGTTTCCTTGTATTGTCTACCGCTTTTGACGTTTTTGTGCCGATAAATCAAGTTGATTATTCAAGAAACATGATCCATCAATGTCTTAATGTAAGGTTCAAAGCAAGATTTTTCTTCTCATTTATTAACTTTACTATGGTGCCTTTCTAGAATTTCTGTTGTCTTGATTTGATATGCAGTTTTGAGAATACTATCTTGAATTGTTAGTGTCAATACCCGTGTAATGATTCTGATCATATTGCCATTGTTATGCTTCATATTTTGAAATACTTTTTAAGCAAATAAACTTGTTCAATTATTTTGAAAAGATATTCATATTATCAATTAAAAGTTGAGAAGAAGTTTTTATTGAAACTGATTAGATCGGTGAATATTCAAACAACAAAATGCAAAGGGAAGAAATGACATTCAAAGAGATGACACACTTTCATATTTGAAATAATCTTGACTGCATGTATTTGCATTTAAGGAAATTCAATATCCCAATGTAGTATCAAAGACCCTCATGTACAATCCAAGCAATTTCAAAAATCAGAAATTTTTGAGTTATAATATTGTATTATCTATGCTTTCTAGAGAGATGCAAAAAGGTATTTTCAATCTTCTTTGAATCTAGATTCAAATGTTATTACAGCAAAGATTTTTTGAGGACATTTATTGAACAAATTATCGAAGTTGAATGTAATAGAGAACAAAACATGTAAATCCCTAATTTGTATGTAGTTCTGTTAAATCAAGTCTCATGGGAGTATGTTTGTTGAAATCTGGAAACTTAATGCAAACATCAGCTATTGATTTAACATGATCAAATTTATAAAACAGAATGTAAAATCTTATTTCTCCCTTTTCTTGAAAGAAATTAAAAGTTGAATGACTTCCCAGAATTGAACTTTTAGCAGACTTTCAATTCCAGTTGTATTCATTTGAACATGATCAAATTTATTAAACAGACTGTAAAATCTTATTATTCACTTTTCTTTAAAGAAATTAAAAGTTGAATGACTTACATGTATTGAACTTTTCAGCTTTAGTTGCATTCATTGGAACAAACATTCGTGATTCTTTTAAATTGCTGTTGTTACCTAATGATTTCAGGCTCTTTGTTATAAATGGTCTAGTGGAACAGTACAGGACTCCAAATCATGTGGTCACGAGTTTGAGCCCTGCTACGACCAACAGGCTATGTCCTTGGGCGAGACATTTAATCTGAATTACTTTGTCGACACAAGTGCATTGGGGAGCCATTGGGGGAATATTAAAACCTAAATTCTGATACTTCGATGTCTTCAGATTGTGACCTATTTGATTTCCTAATAACAGTGTTATTATAATGTCAAGCGCTATGATAATACAGTGAATATTATTATTTTTATTATCTTTGTTTTAATATTAGTCACATTTATTCACATGATTTATTTTCAATTTTTCAAAATAGCTTGTTATGTTAGAAATTTGTTCAGCTGATGTATTTGTATTTCCATGTGGCTTGTATAACAAATGTTTTTATCTTTATATATCTTCAATATAACTGCATTTCTATGAAGAATAAGTGATTATGTAATATTAATACATAGCACACAACCTTTAGTTTTTCATCATTTTTGTATCATAAAATGATTTCATCACACTCAATATTACACTTTGATCATGCCGGTGATGCCTGATGTGCGTATGTTGCATCTTAACCCAAGGGATTAGACAAAATATTCTCGGTGTCAAGGACTTATGACACAAACATTTCGTATTACCTCTCTGTTTTGTACCATTGAGAATATTGTAATTCATAATTTAGGACCCTAGAACCAGAAGGGGGTTAAGTCACATTGAGTACAAACTGAGAAAATGGCAGAAACATCATATCATTTGTGTTGTCTTGAATGGTATTGTTGTATCTTGCAGTGACTCTTACACATGCTCTGATCATCAAATTACTACAAAACTTGTACAGAATGTAGAAATGAGAATTCTGTAGCAGGAAATTGACACAACTCAATTTTCAAGATTTTCTGACTTAACCCCCTTTTAGTTCTAGGGTCCTCAATTCTCAAAAGAAACCCACAAATTGTATGTTAGGTATGTTTAATTATATATCAAGATTATTCAGAATTTCAATTAAAAAGTTCACATGTAATATAATTGACATCTTAATATAGCCTTAACGTTCTGTACCAGGCAATATCAGTGGATTATGCTTAGAAGCGTATTGCTTGGTGCCAGTTGATGACATGTATCCATGCATAGTTGTTTACAGAGGATGTCTTTCCTGTAGAGTTCATGTACTTTTATAGATAGTCATGAATAATAATACACGGCATTTAGATACGCTATTCACCGTAGTACCATAGCACTGGGCCATTATTATTACCGCTGTACAAGGGAATCGTCATAACCATTTCGCCTTAAACTAGGCCATTTGCAGCCATGGCCATTGGCTCAGACCTATCAGCACTTAGGTTATAATATTCCCCCTAAACAGCTCCCCAATACGCTTGGGTCAACGAGGCAAGTGTGATAAAGTGATTTGCCCAGATTCACAACACGTTAACACTAACGGGGCTCGAACTCACAACCTTCTGATTATGAGTCCTGCACTGTTCCGCTAGGCCACACGATTTACGTTTAGACACTATGCACATTTGCTGCTTTCTATTTGGTCAAGGGCAAATACCAATTGATACTTTTCAACTTGATCCAAGCTCATTGAGAACTTTCTATATTCAGTTTCAAACCACTTCCTAATAAATTCTTTACATAGTTTCTCTGTTTTACAAGAAGTTTTATGTTTCTAATTTGTGTTCAAATGAAAATAAAAAGAAACTTTTTTGATGACCTGTAGTGCATTCAACAGTCAATTTTAAAAGCTTGATGCTATTCATGTACATAAAGGTATTGCATAAATGGATTTACAAAAAAGCCAGATCTGTTTCCAAATTTGACTAAGTTACACAATTGTTGAAGTCAAGCTATAAATATGCATGAAAATGTTCAAGCTACATAAGTCTAGGCTTATGAAAGATATTTCTTGTTTAAAAGCTTTATAATCCTGGAATCTACAATGGAAATTGAAATGAAGTTCTTCCTAGAAAGCATATAAGAAGCTTATGAATAGAAAGTGAAATATATAAAGTTCTAAACTGATAAATGAAGAAAGATTGTACAATTCAACTTTCTAAGTATTCAAGTTCATTTAGATATATGTGCAGCCGCTGAAGTGAAATTTGGATGGGAAGGTCGATTTCATGTTGTCACATTCATATACAGCCTATTTCAATATGTTTACAGAGAAGCTCGATGGTTTCATCGTTTTTATTCACTGCATTTTAAAACAGGAAATACTGTTTTTTCGACATATCATTGCAATTATGAATTTCACTCTATTCATTCCATTTTAATAAACTTATATGAAAAGTTTTGGGCGTTTACCTCATTTGATGAGGGCAGGTTTTATAATATGGAAAAGAAAATTGAATGAGGGATTTGATCATAATTGCGGCACTAATTGATATAAGTATTCGAAACATCTTTGCAATTAGGCTGTTTGTTACTTGAATTGGTTTTTCGCACTTTATAACAAATTAATTGATACCTGATGATTTTAAAAAAGATATTTAGTGGTATTTGAGCTGCTAAGTGTCTTAAGGTGTTTGGTCCATTAGAGATCCGCCCGAAGAATTTTAGTAAAAATCGGTATGAATGATATTTTATCGATGTAGAACCGATTTTAAAAATAAAAATTGGGGGTCACCGGAGTCGTTTTTGCATGAGAGTCGGTTTAAAAACAGCATTTTTGGAGGTTTTGGGGGATAAATTAGTACAGGGGTCTATGGGAAATGTGGAAAAGTGACATCATTTACTGTTGATTCAAAAAATCTGCCCGAGGATTTTGTTAATTTTTTCACAAATGTTGCGCACAAGTATGTTTTTTCAAATAAAAAAAATAAAAATTGGGGGTCATCGACTTAGTTTTTCCAGAAATATATTAAAATACGGCAATTTTTAGCTTTAAAACACTACTCAGAGTATATGCGCATGCGTATTGCGGCACTTACCTACTTGGAAACTAGCGCGTACTGGTATGCGTGGACGGCACGTGGACCAAACACCTTAAAAGCCATCAATGTACAAAACTAGATGATGTGCATCAAAGTAAAGAATGCTGATAATCTTATAATAATACGCTTACAATTATCCCTTCTGCATTCTTTGTCATAATTTTGTCAGGACTATGAAATACTTTCTATAACATGATTAAACCTGTTTATAAAAGATAAAATGAGAATCACAGCTATTGATACCGTCATTTATAATTTATGGTATAGTCAAAAGCCTTTCCAAAAATCTTGGATTTTTGGTGTATGGGGGTGTCAATAAGAATTGCTTAAGATATGCATGTGAAAGAAAAACTGTGCACACAATAATGCTACGAACGTAATGACTACTCTTTTGAACTAAATAAAAAGTTAAAGTTCATAGAATTTTTTCCCCAAACACTTTGTTGTGCATACAAGTGTTATAGTGGCAATTTATACCATCTTTGTCTAATACGTAGGAATAAGCAAGTCAGTTTGGTGCAGAATTCTATGCTAACTCCTAAGATTAACATGGCCATATGATCAATGATACCCATTACCATGAATTGTAATATAAAACAGAGTTGATATATGAGATAAATCATGAAGTCAATTTGATTTCATCAATTGTTTCTGGTAATGTCTTTTGAATTTGTCTCTTTACGCAGTGCATTTCATTTGTATTTGTATCCATCATAGTATTACTGGTATTTTAAAGAGGATTTAGAAGTGATCAGTTTCCAGACAGGAATTTGAGGCAGCTCCTAAATTGAAAACCATCTTTGATTTAAGTGTGGCAAATGAGACCCTAGAGTGCACTAAAGTGAAACTCATTTGTCATTCCAACTTTTGTAAAAGCATCTGAGCTTGCTAATCAAGTTTGTATTAATTTTTGGTAACATGTCCAAGGCTTTTCTTATTGGGAACTTTTATGAAATTCCTCATATGAAAAACACTCAAAATAAACTAGTGCTATTAGGATTGCTACTGTAGTAACACAACTTTACATGCAATAAGAGAATACATAATTAGAGTTTTAGGCTTAAAGGGACTGGTCTAGATTCTTCCCAATAATTTTTTACCTACATATTTTTACGTGACTCAATAGAACATGTTTATAGTAATATAACTTACCAGTAGTTTCATGATTTTGAGGAATAGTGGAAAAAATTCCAATTATTTACCAACTTTACATTTTTATGTTGTGAAAACAGTGTTTCAAATTGTATCTACACCTGTGATGGGTAAAAAAAATATTTTTGATGAAATTGTTTCTTTTTTAATATGTCTAAAATTATCTCCAGGAGCTTTGTTTAATCTGTTATCTGGTAAATCCATCTGAGGTACAAAATTAGGATTTAGAAAACACAGAATAGTCACACCACTATCACAGAATGATATGTTGTAAATAAATTCTCTCAAGTTGAGCCATTTCTGTGCATTTTTTTTTTGTACTGTTTGGATTTACTACACTTTTAAGCTTTACTACACTTTTAAGCTTTATTTAGAACATTTCCATAAGATTTTCATTCTAAGTGGAATCTAGGCTAGTCCCTTTAAAATGCAGTGAAAAAACAATAATCTGACCCAATATCCTCAGATATCTCCAGCTTGCCAAAACTTTCATGACTGGAATAATCTATTTATCGATTATAAAATCATTTGTAATCGGTTTACCAACTGAAAACCTTCCAAAACAGGTCAGAATATGTTTAAAAAAATAGATAAAATCAATATTTTGAGAAAAGCCTTCTTAGACAATATATTAGGTTCCAAAATGTTTAAAAATCAACATTTCATGAATACAAATATCAGTATATATTACATTGAAACTACTTTTTGGCATAATAATTTCAACATTTAACTTATTTCAAATATTGTCTTTTGTATATCATCTTTAATAGAGCTAGTTTACACTAGTATAAACAAGGCGTTTAATATTACAAATCTTGCCTAGTTGATGGTATTGTTTCATCACATTCCTAATTTTTAATTTTTTTGATTCTTTCAATTGATTCATGTATTACAAGTTTTCCCTTCAGGTATGGAATTAATAGAATAAATGCGATCAGTCTAGTATTAATATTCTACTAGTGGATAAAGCAAAATACTATTACATTGTTGGTAGCGCCTGAAGCTGCTGTTAACTTGTATGTGAGTGCAAGAAAGTCGTATCTGCAATGGCTGCCTTATGTTATATTTATTAACCACCTTATCACTATAATGTGAAAAATCACTCAAAATTTCTCTCCCATATGTCAGTGGCTCTTGAAATGGTTCTTCAGGTACCGTCACCTGAAGAACCATTTCAAGAGCCACTGACCCAAGACTGGACATTCCACAGTGTGCCATTCAAATTTATGACAAATGGCAGCTATTGCAGATGACAATGACAAATTGCTGTATTATCTCTCGTATACCTGGATGGAATGTGTATGCTGAATAAGCTACATATCTTGTTTGATTTTGTTTAAAAATCATTTTATTTTTACAATAATGTTTGATTACATTGTTTTATTTGGAAATGTAAATAATTCACACTGTTCAAATTAGATTATTTTTGTCCAACTAGATTTTTATCTGGAAAATTGAAAAGGCATTACTTAGTGAGAGATATTTTTATAAAGTGACTTAATAAAACAAACTTTAGATTTTGAATCATATAAAACATTTGTTCAATGTGATACTGTAATACAATTTAATTCTTTACTCTAACAGAACCAAATCTCACTCAAAATCCTCAAAGTGTGCCAAGTCTAAATATGTCACTAAGGGTAATATTCAGGGACCAAATAGCTTGGTTGCAACTCAGTGGTGGCTTCGTATGGAAATTAAGAGCACATTTTGTACCCTTACCTTTGTGAGGCTAGAAATGGAAAATGTCCATATATGAGGATTAACCACATGATGAACATTCAGTGCAGTACTACAACTTAGATGCATTCTATGTTACTTATTGTAAGCCTGCTAATGCAAGTAGTATCTTGCAGTAATTACGGTATGTGGGAACCCTAGCCCACAGGGCAGAGTATACTCTGTCAGTGTTTTTTAGAATAAAAGTATGAAGAAAGTGCAAGGTTAATGACTTTCATGAAAAGACCAATTTCTCCAATAACTTCAAAAGGTCTTCATTTGGAATTTGTCAGTTTAACAGCTTATACATAAATGTTGCTGTTTTATGTTTTATATCACTGCCTAATTAAGTTAAGAGAATCATTTGATCTCGTTTTTATTTTTCAACCTTTGCATCTTTTAACTAGCATAAAGAAATCCCCAAAGGTTATGAATCAGTGCTTAATTGGGAGATGGTAAATGTAAATCTGCTCTGATTGAATTCACGAATTTGAAATTTAACTGATTTTTGTCAGTGTTCTGTGATATGTTAAATGTTAATCATATGTATTGTACAGATACTTATTTATTATTGCTGCTTTAGGTAATATGCACACTTTTGTTATCAAAATTGGATAGATTGAGACCATATTTCTTGGTCAAGCTAGGAGTTATAAAAATATTTTAAAACTCATAGCGAGACCAATCGATATGGGACAAAATCATCCAATTTTATCATTATAATGCTCAGGATCCAAGTTTTTCCACACTTGGATCCTTCAAAGCATTATAATGGCTATAATTGTTATTTTTTGTGTTAGTTGAATTACACAACATGCAGCTGTGCATGCATGTTTTAGAAGCTTATTGCAGACCAGTGTAGTATTATGATTGACATGAACAACTTAATACTGACAGCCTTACATGATATTGTTGGATGCACATACAGTGTGCCCTATTTTGTAAGCAAACTAAAAAATACATTCCATTCTATTCAGAATCATGGCACAGAAAGTATGTCACAGATTGTCAATTTATTGAACATTGCAGGTACTTGTGTGGAGCTTAATAGTTTGAATGTGTGCCAATCGTTATGGACGATGTGATTTCACATCACCTGCGAGCATGATCTTGCATTAAAGTGCATGATTTGTCTGATAGTTCTGTGTTTAATAAACCAACCCAAATTCTCTTGAGGATGTGACAAGTTTTCATGAGTTCTCTGAATTTTCAATACGTGCATGTTAATATTTAAGCAAAAGGAAGTCAAAGGTGTCTTTTTGTTACATTTTTGTAAATCAGGTCACCCAATCATGAATGAATTATGTATGAGTAAATCATGCACACAATATAATTGCTAAGGTGCTAACACCCATGCCTGCATCCATGATAAGTTGTGTTGAAATAATATGCCGTAATACCCATTGAGACTAAGCATAACCACAGGGAAGTTCATTTAGAAAACATATAATGATTATCCTAAAATTGTAAGAATTAAGGGTTGAAGTTGCTTCGAAACTGTCACCTTATTTGAAAGCTAAAGTACACTTCTATTCAAGTTAATATATTACAAATCAAATCTGATTTTTATAATTTTGATCAAATTCTCTCTTGTGATGTTGGTATTAATTCTGACATCACCCTTCAGGAAATGAATTGATTACATGACAATGATAACGAGGGAAAGTACATCAAGAAATAAGAATTGGAAACTTACAAATTTCACTTGAATTGTTATGGTGTTAATCATAAGCAGCTTGTAAGCTGAACCTTTGCCCCATTTTTATGTTATAGCATTGTAACAGTGATACCTAAGGAAAATAATATTGAAAGTTGTATCCTTTGAATAGTTGTCACTTAGATGTAATTCCATTTTCAAGATTATAAGCACACATTACACTAAGCGTAAAACATCGTTCATCATATATGACATTTCAGATTTCTCCTTTATGGTAATCCTTTTTGTTTAGATATATTTTCCTTAATGGATTATAATTCATATTGAAGTTGAGATGATACAAATTTGAATTTATTGAAATAGATGTATTGAAAATTATCAACAGAGTTTTAATGTAAGATCTTTTCAATGTTTAGAATATCATAGTTAGTAGTATTACAAGACATTTTCAATATTAAATCTGTTGCGTTTAATACAACTCAGTACTGTATCGTTGAAATGCTATTAAATAGAGAAATATGTTTTAAATGGTGTATCAGAAACATTACAATTACAAGATACATTAGTATTGATCATATTGCCTAAGAATATAAAATATGCATTTGAATATACATTACTAGGTTAAGTCACTTGACTACATAAATATTATGTTTACCTTTAATTTCTTTATATTTTTATCGCTCTTGGTGTTGTTATTAAGTTAAATCAATGTTGATTTTGAGTGAAACATGATCTGTTAATGTGTTTGCATAAAGTTTATAATATTAATCTTCTTAATATAAACTCTACAACATGGCTTTTAACAATATTATGTTTTGATATAGAATACTGCTTCGAAGATTACAATTAATTTGATTTTTTCTACCTTCACCTATCTAATGTATTTTATGGTTTTGTTATTTTAAAGCCTGATTTATATTATGTACTTTTTTATCCAGTTAATGTGGAATTGTTAGATGAAAATTTATTTTGCATCTTCTAATTAACACATAGACCTTATCCCCAGAGATTATGAATGTGTGTTAAATTGAGAAGTACTATACTTTGATCAACACTAAATAGACGGTAATTATGAGGCTTTTCTTCATCCACAAGTATAGATGTAAATCAGCACTGATTGAACCTGCCAATTGAAACTCTACAGATGTGGTACATGCTTCTGTTATACTTAATGATCTTGAGTATTACTACTCATACTGAACTTGTGTCATGTATTAGAGTTTTATTGTGAAAAGATAAAATGTACGTCAACTAAGTATATGCAATATTGCAATTGCTGATAAAAACTTAATTGATGTCACTAGCATCTTTTAATCAAATTTGGCTTTTTGTATTTTGTTTATATGATAAAATACTAAAAAAACTTGCACCCTGAATAAAAGTATTACAAGTATTGAGGCTATTTCCTGCAAAATCTGAATGTATCATATTGAATTGCCCACCTGTCATATATGGAAGATAATCATATTAGATAGCATTTATTTGAAACTAGCAGGCTTATTTAAATGCCATCTTATCCTGTCCCTCTGGGCAAACCATGTTTTTTTTCATATTTTAGAAAGGAAAGAATATAGGAAGGGCAAGGTTGGTGCATTCAGTGAAATGACAGCTTTATGTAATAGTTTTGATTTAAGTGCTTGTTGAACTACATTTTAACATTGTTTAATTTACATATCTTATCTGGTTGAAGCATCAGGTTTGATGGATTTGAACTTGCATACTAACATGATGTTTGACAGACTATTGAGAAATAGATATAAATCTTATCAATGAATGGTAACATTTTGCTTAGAAATTGGGAATTTTTTACACATGTTTTCTGTTAGATTTGTAATATTATAACACAAGCTTGACTAACCTAATTCATATATAGTAGCCTATCATACTTGGTAAAGCAGATGTCATTTTGACAATGCTACATGCTAATTTCATGTTATGTTGCTGCCTTTTGTCACTTAGCTCATTTGTATTGTTGTATTGATGTTTTACAACTAGAAACAAGCAGAAATTTATAGAAAATATTAAAAAATAGGTAAATATCATACCAGAAACTCCAACAGATACTGAACAAACCCCACAGACATTGATTCAGATTGTTCTAAAAGTTAGTATGTAATCAAGCAATGTAACAAATATTAACTTTTGTTAGTGTCTAAGAATCTGAATACATAATAATGCTTAATTGAGTTAAATGTACTTCTTTTGAAATGTGTTTAAATTATATTATTTGTTTCTTTTCTTTTCATATGCTGCCTTCCTGAAACTTTCCACCATATAGGTAAGAACTACTTTGTTGTTCTCCTTCTTGTTTTAACTGTTTATTGTTTGTACGAGTACTTATTAACAATCATTGACTTTGGAAGGTGCTCTTGCTTCCCAACTCATTGAAGATACAAATATGAGTGTCATTATTCTGTTCAAAATTGAAACAGGGGTCCTGGGGAGGGGATGAGGAGAGAATATTTACTTAACAAAATGTTTAACTGGTAGCATGAATATTGTTAAAGCGTGGTTGTTGTAAACATTTTGAAAATCTAATCTGTGCATTCCTTGAAATGATTGATTTCTTCAATTACTGGTTACGTCCATGTTTAAAACTGATGAAATTATCATTGTGTTGAAGCATTTACAAAATAAATTTTTCATATCATCATTGTTCCTGCATTGTTTTTGAAGTGACTCCAATGTAATGAAACAATCCTGTCATGATTTGAGTCTGCACCATAGATTTAAAGGGGAGATACCAAGCTTTGTATACCAGTTAGTAATGGCGTCGTCAGCCATGGAGCTCAAATTGGGGGTATTCGGGTCCACTCGGCTCCCGCCAAAATCAACTCCGAGTGCCGAGACTTGGTTACGCGTAGAGACATCGTGCACAAATGATACTTTACACGAATGATACGCCAACCTGCACGCAAAGCGTGTGTGCGTGTTTCAATATTCGCGCATTATGACAAGGTGCGATGCATCATCGGCAAGCTATCGGCAAAAACCCGAATACCCCCAAGTTTGTCTCCATACCGGAATAAAAACGGCGGCGTGCCTTGTATCTCCCCTTTAAATCTATGGTCTGCACATTTTATAATTGCACCAAAACTATGTCGGTTCACCCATCCAGAGATTTATTGTTGCCTAAATATTTATCCTCCCATTTCACTCATCTAAGAAATTATGAATGTTGTTTTAAAACACTGTGATGAGTTTCTTCTCCCAAATGATTGAAGCACTCTCGAGGTGACATCACATTCTTAAACCTCTGTGTATTTTGATAGCTTTCATAGATGAGGTGGGTTCATTTTAATCCCATGTAAGATGCCAGAGATTAACTAAGATTCTCCCAGAACTATTAAGAGGTAGCTGAACTCATGGCATTTAACAAGTAAGGAAATTACCATTTTCAGTCAAGTTCCTGGATTTCTGAAGTACATGTGTTAAAAAGATAGCATTTTTAGCGCAGGAAGAAGTTGAGAATTTGATTGTTGATATTAGCATTTTCATTTGAGAATCAACAGTTATAACATCCTCAATAGAGGATGAAAGAGAAAAAGATTATAGAATGCTAATGAAGAAAAATGTACAAATTAATGGTTGTATTTTGTTGCTTTGTATTTCACACTTTCTTTGTTTGTAGTTGTAGTTGACTGTTGATTCCCTGAATGCTGAATTTATATTAAACGCAAAGTCAATTTCAAAAATTTTCACCACAAACAACACTGCAATTGAATTCACACTCAAAAGTCAAATAGACTGCATCATCGACAACATGAAAACGCAATGGCAGTTTAGCTTTGCTCAACTCAGTTCGTATTGACACAAGTGATGTTGTACTTAGACTGATCTAAATTTCTCAGCTAAAAACTCCCATCTACACATGCTTGATGCATTTGCGTTTGGGTAAAATAAGAGTAACATCATTACATTCTTACAATTTACATGAATATAATAGCACCATAGTGTGGCCGAGCGGTTAGAGCACAGGTCTCGTAATACAGAGATTGTGGGTTCGAGCCCTGGGTTGGCAGTTTTTGTCTCCTTGTTTCCTTGAGCAAGAAACTTTACTCTACTTGCTCCATGGTCGGACAGTCACGTAAAGCTGTGGGTTCCCTGTACGAAAAGACTCCTTCATTGGGTATGCATGTAATGCAAGTACTTGTATCATTGATTGATTGATTGATTGAAATGCATTGTAAACTAATTTAGGCAAATTCTCATAAGTCACAACCATGTCACAAAATGGATGTCACAGATTACAATACAAATGTACTTAATAAAACAATACAGGATGCTGCGTGTGGTGTTTAATAGTTTCAATATTTGCCATTCGTTGTGAAAAATGTGATTATACATCAGTTGAGAGCATGATCTTGCATTTAAGAGAATCCTATTATGTGGTGCCATTGCTTCTCAAATAATTGGAGGGTAAATCTTGTATTGAATAAAGTCCCAAATACTTAAAACAAGAATGTTGCCATGAGCTTTGTCCAAATTCTATGTTTGTTAATGTTCAAGGCGTCATTGTATTTTGTTTGCCAGGTCACCTGGTAATGAATGAATCATGTATGATTCATGGAACATGCTAATGTAATTCGTAGATTTAATGGTACATCAATTGAATATTTGAATATTGCTTTGCTTTAACATCAAATTATGAGTGCTATTTGAACCACTTACATTAATACCTGCTAAGATTAAGTGTAACCCACAGGGAATTATTATATTATAACACGCAATGATTTTCAGAAAATTCAAATAAAAGAATGAATTTTTTAAGCTTTTCAAAATGTCATCGAGTACAATTGTCATTTATTTGCATTTCTAAATTGAATACACTTCCTTAGAAAAAGTACCTTTATTACAAATCAAATCTGATTTGTGTATTTTTGATCATATCATCTGTAGTGTTATTGCTGTATATTTTGAAATCTTATGTTCCCTTGAAATCTTATGTTCAATTTGATATAACAATGATAAATAGGAAAGAGAATTTTGATCTAATAACATTGTAACTGTGATCCATAACAAGAAAAAATTGCTTGTTCTGAATAGCTGTCACTCAAGATGTAATTCCATTTTCATAACTATAAAATTACACTATGCATAAAACATTTGTCATTGTAATGTGCTTAATGTCATTTCAGATTTCTTCCTTTCTAGTAATGCTTTTTGTTTGGATATATTTTCATAAAGGGATCATAATATTTATTATAAGTCATACAATACAAAGTTCAAGTGATTAAAAAAAGATGTTACAGTGCTTCAATTACCTTTTAAAAATGCTTAAAATATCACAATAAAGAAGATATTTTCCATTTTCAACAATAACATTAAGTGTATTTATTTTGTTAAAACCAGCACCGTATCTTTCAAGAGCAGTGTGGAGATGTAGGTTTGAAAAGCCACATTAGAAAAGATTACAACTGGCAAGTAGCATTAATATTTATCAGCTTTCCCTAGAATAAGATATACACTTGACTATGCATTGCTAGGTTTAAATATCTTGAGGACATGAAAATTGTGTTTACTTTTGATGTCTCTGTATTTGTATTGCTCTTGACTATTTGTGAAGTTAAATCACATTGATTATGCGAGAAACTTGATCCATTAATGTGTTTGCATATGGTTCACAACATTAATGTTCGTCTCATTATTCATGATTTTTAAAGTAAATTGAGATGGGTATTATTTTTAAATGTTAATTGATGCTAACATTCTTTTTCTACCTCTTCATATAATAATCTTAAGCCTTAAATATATATAATATGCAAATAAAACATCAAAAGTTTTAAAAAGGGAGAAGAAAGATTTTGCTGTAATTTACCTAGATCATATGAAAATTTACAGAAAAATGCTGTGGAGAAATTGTATGGAGCAAGTAGCCATTCCCTTTTGTATCTTTGATTGTCACTGTGACCTATTACCAAGACCAGTTAAAGGTGTCATTGGTGGTCAGAAATTTGGCTACCATTTGAGAGCCCTTGTTTCAGGTGATCATTTCCATTAAAGGCATTAGCTACTTTCACAAATATAAAATGCTCTTTTCTGTTTTAGAAAGTTCTTCCATACTCAACCTGTATCCACAATTTTGTCAGGTGATTTAAATATTTATAGATAGGAGATGTGTATAGGGATGTCCACATGCATGCATCAAATCTAGATGCATCTAGATGAATGTACATTTCCGGGGTCCAGATTGTGTTCACACGGTCAAAAAATGGTTTGAAAATCATTTGAAAGTTGTAAGAATACAGAAACACTGAGCTTTGCATATTCATCAGAAAGAAACCTTGTTAAAAGTTGTATTTCTGAGAATCAATGGCAGGAGGGTTTTTTTGTTGTTGTTCTTGTTTGTTTTGATTCATATTGTGGCGGAAATGCAACTCTGACGAGAGAGAGCGATGTTTCAGTGACATAATATTTTAATGTTGTGCATTTAGTATGTGCAGATCAGGCTCTCGTCCTGTGACTGTTGAGTTGGACGGTCCAAGCAAGTGACTCGCTCTGGATGAAGTGCTCCGACAAGTTCTCAGCTTTCACTGTCTCTTAATAAAGTGCTCCGCAAATCTACTCAGCTCTCCAACTACTGAATCGTCTGGATCATCCCAAAGCCCAATTAAAAGTTGAAAGGTTAGCCTTTAAATCTGTGACTCCGTCGTGCGTTATTTCAATTGACTCTGGTATAAGTGAAGTGTGTTGAGAGTGTGGAATGGCCACACGCCCTCCATCTGTGTATGTTAAAGCCTCACACGCTCGCTACCAAAACTTACTTAGAAGAAGCAACACCCTTATCGTGTTAAACATTGATCGACTTGTAATGTGAAAAAAAAAAATGATTGACCTTCTTGGTATTGATAATTTGATCATATAAAATATACCGTGCCTACTTAATTGTTTTATTACACACCATAATTGCCATGAGCCTTGAAATGTACCGTATTCAATCACTATTGCCATCTTCTTGCAGATCGATCATAACAGTT
>JXSR01S036915.1:5938-16237 GCA_000969725.1 Ophiothrix spiculata | reverse complement strand
ATGGCAACTTCCAATTTTTTTGGCAATTTTGGAAATTTTATGGCGATTTTAGAAATTATATGGCGATTTTGGAAATTTTTTGGCGATTTTAGAAATTACGTGGTGATTTAAGAAATTATGTGGCGATTTTGGAAATTTTATGGCGATTTTAGAAATTATGTGGCGATTTTAGAAATTTTGTGGCGATTTTAGAAATTTTATGGCGATTTTAGAAATTTTGTGGCAATTTTGGAAATTATGTGGCGATTTTAGAAATTTTGTGGCGATTTTGGAAATTTTATGGCGATTTTAGAAATTATTTGGCGATTTTAGAAATTTTGTGGCGATTTTGGAAATTTTATGGCGGTTTTAGAAATTTTTTGTCAATTTTTGATTTTTTTTTGGCGATTATAGAAAATTTACAATTTTTTTACATTATTTTGCATGTACTCCCCAGTGTCATGGGGCCTACTAGAAAAATTATCTAACAATGTCTAAAAAGACAACTAAATGTGACACTATGATTGGGATATAGACATGGTAATGCTTTTTAGTGATTTGAAAGCATTTTCAGAGATTTGTATGCATTTATATTTTACAGAACTTAACAGAAGGGAGCTATTGGAGTTGGGGTTTTCTTATTCTGGTGTATTCAAATGTCAAAATTGAATTTATTACATACATGAATTGTTCATATTCTCAGGTTTTTCAAATGATATATCAAAGGTGTTCCGGCAAAATGAGCGGAAAGAAAAATATATGGTCTCTAAAGTGAAAAGTGAAACATGGTTTTAGATATGATTCTGGTTATGGGAAGCTGCACTAAGGATTAATGTCACAACCAAAGATTAATGTTACACCCAAAGAGGTCCTGGTCTATATACTCGTTTTCTTGAGCAAGAAACTTTACTCTATTTGCTCCGTTGTTAAGAAGGCGTTGGTCCGCTTTTACCTTTGACTCTAAAATTGAGGTTTTGCGAAGTATCTGTTCATAGTGAGGGAAGTGTGGCCGAGCGGTTAGAGCACGGGTCTCGTAATACAGAGGTTGTGGGTTCGAGCCCGGCACAGGCGGTTAACGTCTCCTGTTTCCTTAGGCAAGAAACTTTACTCTAATTGCTCCGTGGTTCGGAAGTCACGTTAAGCCGTTGGTCCCCTGTGCGAATGCTCCTTCTTTGGGGCGCTGCATACAGTGTATATCTGGTGAGTCACATCCAGAGAAATAGATTTTCCTCTGACCCGGAAGCATTTTCCGAGGGAAGTGAAACTATTGGGACGATCTACTTGCAGCAGATAAACATATATGCTATACAAATGCTATTATCATGATAGTACTACCGAATATATTATCTACACTTGCAAGTGCATACCCATTGAATTAACATCAACTTTAACATTAGTTTAACCCTATCCTTCTATTCTTTCTTTTTTATTGCCTCTGTGTATCAAAATATTTTTTTGATTCAAAAGACGCGAGCTTAAGAAATTTGACTCTTTGAACTCAAGCACATTTTATATTGCTAACAGAATAAGCAACTATTATAAAAATACTGTTTTAAGAAAATAATTGATTTATTTGTATAAATGTATACATACCTTCAATGTTGCTAGACGTAGAATACTTGCCCCTCTGCTTTGATCTCAGGACCACAAAAACTGATGCAACGACCAAGGACACTACAATGATGATGACAACTATTACAATGACCCCTACCACAGCGCCAGAGAGTCTGCTGCTAGAACTTGGAACTAAAATTGTTTACAAATATCAGAGCATTAGTAAAATATCAAAGAATATCATCATCATCATCGTCGTCGTCGCCGTCATCATCATCATCATCATCATCGTCATCATCAACATCATCAGCATCGTCTCCTCATCGTCATCATCATCATCATCATCATCAGCAGCGTCGTCGTCGTCGTCATCATCATCATCGTCATCATCAACCTCATCAGCATCGTCATTATCAACATCATCATCATCGTCGTCGTCTCGTCATCATCATCATCATCAGCAGCGTCGTCGCCGTCGTCGTCGTCGTCATCATCATCATCATCATCATCGCCATCATCGTCATCATCGTCATCGCCATCGCCATCGGCATCGCCATCACCATCATCACCATCATCATCATCATCATCATCATCATCATCATCATCATCATCATCATCATCATCATCATCATCATCATCATCATCATCATCATCGCCATCACCATCACCATCATCGGCAGCACCATCATCCCTGAAATAGTCAATGAAATATTCCTTGGAATTAGTAGAAAATACTTGCATATTATTGGCAGTGCAACCATAACAATCTCACTTCCAATCGTATTGTTCGCTACACAACGATACGTCCCATTGTCCAACTCCATACTGACTTCTGTTATGAACAACGTGCTTTGAACGATGGGTCGGAATCTTGTTCCAGTAACATTGTTTTGTACTTTCAAACGACCTTGATTTTGGACAATTGTTCCATTAGGCCTGTACCATGTGATATTCACAAGAGGGTAGCCTTCAACTTGACAAGACAATGTGATATTGTCATTTTCCATTGCTCTCTGATTGACATCCCTTTCTGTTGGTTTCTCCAGGCTACTTATCTCCGAAGGTCCATCTGAAATGAAGGCAAATACTGACATTGATCAATAAAATAACTACTGAGGCAGTTGAAGCTCAGCATTGAACACATGATCAACTTTATCTTTCCATTTAAATTATAATAATAATAAAAAAAAATCCGAAGGTCTTTCCTGACAAGTCTAGAGCTTTCTGAAAAGTTCACAACAGTACTAGTGACATCCAAATGTTCTGGTGGACCATCCAGACGCTATTCCACCACTTTTGGGTGCTAAGGCTACCATCTGAAAGTTTCTTCCCTATACTCTCTTTTGGATATACATTCAGCAAGATTGTATTATTTTATGGCTTATTGTATTATATATTTTTTTTGCTTTTTTGCCTAGTTCTTGTAAAAAAATTTGCTGCTCTTTTTGAGTTTCCTGAACAGGCCCCGATTCTTCTTTGCTGCTTGTCTCAAGTTATCGCCAAGACGTCAAACTATGTTTGTCACCAGTTTTGACATATTATTAAATCAATATCAATGCAAACCAGTTTAAAACTTACATCGCACAAACACGTCCAAATCTTGTTCCATACTCCCAATATTGTTTTCAGCCTGGCATCTATATGTCCCGGCATGCTCCCTGCTTGCGTTACCGATCCTTAAAGTATTCATAGACAAATAATGTAGATCACGTGCCAAGATTCTGTTCCATTTCCTGGTGGCTTGTGGGTTTGCGTTTACTTGGCATTCTAGAGTTCTGCTGTCGCCTTCAGATATTTCGATTGGATTCAGTCTATAAATAATAGGTCGAACTGAAATAGCAAATGAAAAGTATTAATATTTCTAATATGTGATGACTCACACCGAAAAGGGGGACTTTGCGACAGAACACTTTTCGAGAATCTGATCAAAATATGCAGCGAAAAATAATGAAAATAGTAAGAATTTCCAGCAGATTTTCTGTTCTAAAATTTGATCACTTTGATCAATTTCAACAAGTAAGGTGTCGTTTTAAAGCTTAGAAAATGTTGTAACAGATTAAATGATACAATCAAAATTGATATCATCTGCAAAGTTCCCCCTTTCGGGGTGAGCCATCACATATACAAACCGACAATAGTTTGATGTAGTGTAGATTGCCTTATCATTTCTTATATTAACTTTCGATTACACAATTAAATACGTATGATTAAACTTATATTCGGTCAAAATAGAACAGGAAAAGGATTTGTGTCTTATCACAACAAAAACTACCCTATCCATGTTTTATGACGACTCGCGTTTTTCTTATTACATGTATTGCTTAAATAAGTGTACGAGTAAACATGGCAACTTATATTCTGGAAAATAAAATAATAGTCGCCTTTTCAGAATTCCATTATAATGATTGCATTATTTTCAGTGTGTTATCAAATTTATAGGCTCATTCCATGGAAAATGAAACTTGTCTTGACTTCAAGCAAAAAATCAGCTCTTATTTGACAATATATAAAGGCAGGTTTTTCACTTATACCGGTATGTTTGTTAATTGGTATGTGAGAAGTATTTTTTAAACAGATATTATAGACTCACCCGGTATACACTGTATGCAGTGCCCCATAAAGGAGCATTCGCACAGGGGACCCACGGCTTTACGTGACTGTCCGACCACGGAGCTAGTAGAGTAAAGTGTCTTGCCCAAGGAAACAAGGAGACGAAAAACGCCCGGCCCGGGGCTCGAACCCACAATCTCTGTATTATGAGACCCGTGCTCAAACCGCTCGGCCACGCTCCCCTCTAAATAAGGTTTACCTATCCGTGTATGGATGAGCACATGTTTTAACTCAAATATGATTACTTGATTGATTGATTGATTGATGTCACAAACGTTACCAAAAAGTTACACCGAAATGTCACAAACGTTACCAAACGAAACAATGCATTAAAAGAAATCCTGATGATAGAATTCCTTACAATTTTATGAAATTATTTGTAAAAAATGTTATCCATCATCTGTGAAGAGGGCAATACAAAATTCGCTAATATGTCAGAGAAGTTATTAAGAGCAAAAGCCGTGCGAAGTCACAAGCGTTACCGAACGTTACATGAACTTTATCCAGGATTGTGGCAATTAATTTTATTTTCAAACACCTATATATCTTGATTCCACCAGTGGGAACTATTATCAACAACAAACTCGTGGATAGAGTGTCTGTGCTAGTAGCTGAAGCCATTTAAAAGTGAAATTTTTCACGTTTTTGGTCACAAACGTTACTTTGGAACGCCCTCTAGCTATTGTCTATGATGACTAGGAATCAGTAGGTCCTAAGTTGGAGTTCAAGCGGCCCCTTGGTTGCTACGACAAACGGTTTATGCCCCTACACAAGGCATTTGTGATGGCTCATCCCGAAAGTGTCGACTTTGCAGATGATATCGATTTTGCAGATGATATCAATTGTTATTTTTTATCATTTGCAGATGATATCAATTTTGATTTTATCATTTCATCTGTTACAACAATTTCTAAGCTTTCTACAACAATTCTACAACACTTTCTAAGCTTTCTACAACAATTTCTAGGCTTTAAAGTGACACCTTACTTTTTGAAATTGATCAAGGCGATCACATTTTAAAACAGAAAATCTGTGGAAATTATTATTATTTTTATTATAATTTTTTTAAAATTAATTTTTGCTACCTGTTTTCATCAGTTTCTCGAAAAGTGTCCTGTTGCAAAGTGTCCCCTTTCGGGCTGAGTCATCACATTTCATCTAGACTACTTTGTCAATCCAAAGTTCCAAGGCGCATTCATTGTGTAGCTTTTGGGAACATTGGAATCCTGTGAGGTTGCAAATAATCAAGTTCAGGGCAAATTTGTTGTGATAATCTGGTAGCGGTGATATAAAAGAAACAGCACCAATGCACATGCTCTGTATTGCGTCACGAGTATGACTTCATCTTAAGGCTGCGATCACATAGAACTATATACATGAAGCCATTTCAAAAAGCAGTCTGAAGTTCTAAATTCTAATTATTATGGATTTACATATTGGATAGTATCATGAAAAATTTCCTATAGATTGGACAAACGTGCCAGTATAGCGTATAGTATAATAGTTCTATGTGGTATGCAACGGTTTTACCTTAAGCTGAATTCATACTCGTGATGCATTGCGTTTGGAAACGCTTCTAAAGAGCATGTGCATTGAATTTTCAGCTTAGAACTACAATGTACACATGCTCCGTGCGTTTCAAAACGCAATGCGTTACGAGTATGAATTCAGTTTAAGGCTACAAAAAAGGTCATAACCTGTATCAAATCTTACATAGCACATTCATGACACAATTCTCGACTAATCCGCTGCAATCCAGTGTTTGTTTCAACATCTTCGTTGCTCTGCATTGCAAAGTCCTCCCGTTATCTTCTATTGTTACGAGTCTACTATGTGTCTCCGTTCTACGAGCCCCTCCGTATATTGCACCTGAGGTAAGTTTCATAAGTTTGTTAAAACAAATTGATAAAATATTATACAAATGTTATTTAAAATATGTCTGCTTATTATGACATTAGTAACACACATTTACTCCAAGGTGGTTGCAGGACTATTACTTTAGGCTTGTATCCCTAGACCTTTTCAAAATCCATTCGGAAATCTCCGGAACTTTGATCACATGGCCATTTTTTTCAACCAATCACGTACAAGCTCATTAGTATGCACGATTTTGTCAACAAAATTTTCCGAAAATTCCCTTGCATGTCAGTGCAATAAAAATAAAAATAAATAGAACCAGACCCATACATCATTAGATACACTAATTCTGAACAACTTTCGGCTGATGGCACTATAAGCTCACCGACACAAAGAGTTTCCACTTCCATTTGAAATCGGCTGATCTGCGCTGATTAAGCTTAAGATTTCAAGTCATCATAAGTGACTCCGTAGTGCTAACGCTAAGTTACAAGTTCGAATTCGTACGCAACCAGTTAACGTGAACGCGAACTTAACATTCTGGCTATTGTGTTGAAGAGTCACTTTTTCTGTAGGCAATTGCCGGAAAGTGTAAAATCAGCTTCAGAACTTCTCGGAAAGTCGTGTTTTGAAAAGGTCTATAGGCTGTTCCCTCGAGGCGCGTGCCCTTGTCCTGTGTTCCATTGTCCCCAATTGCCACGCGCCAAACATAGGGACCATTTGCCGTACACAAGGACACTATACTTCAACCAAGCAAAGCAAAAGTTTATTGTGTCTCGCGAGTAGCAATTGGGGACAATGGAACCCGGAACAAGGGCACGCACCACCGGTGGGCACAAAGCTTTAAAGAGACCGAAGACCGCCGGAAAATTATAGGCTTACGATCTCAAGATGCCAAAAGCGAATAGAATACAAATATTTAGGAGACATGTAGAAACAGATTCGGGGAAATATACCTATCTTGACCGGGAAATCATTAAAAACTGGTGCAAAATTCCTTTCGGGTCGGGGTCGGTGTGGCAAGCTATAAATTTTATCGGGTCGGGTGGGTCTGGAAATAAATTGTCGGGGAACGACGCGACGGGTTCGGGGTGAGAAAAAACTTGTCCCGCAGGGCGTTAGTCAGAATAACGGTAAAATCGCTATGTTGGTCATCACTCTCGAACATAGGATGCATTGTGCATGAATTTTGAGGTGCAAATTGATTTTAAACACGAGTTTGTAAAGTTAAAAGTTTTCATTTTTATGAACATGTTTTGGTCAAGAATGGACTTTTAATTTTCATTTTCTCACTCATGTGATGCAATCGGGAACTTCTACCTATAGTATACACTGTTGTTTGAGATGGACATTTATTCATTTTTTCAAAAATTCAATTTTTTTCTTCAAAGAAAGTTATAAAAACAGTACACATAACTGCAATGTGTTGCAGAATAAAGCTTTGAACCCATTCTCAAAATGTATTTCATTTTTGTTGAAATTTTGTTAATTTTGAGTTCATTTACTGACACTTTTTGTAAATTCAGATTTGTTCAAAAATGAGGGTGCTTTACACATTTGAAATTGATTATATTTCATTATTGATTATGTTGTTTTAATCCTGGACCTGTCATGCATGCATGGAGACCCGTACGTACATTTACTCCGCCAGAGAATTTTAATATTGGTTTATAAATCATGTAAACTTGTAAATTGTTTAATACCCAAAGCTATAATCCTGAAATTGCTTCTGGCTTATTCAGAAATGGCTTCTGGAGCTATACTAAACCAAATAAGATTCAACATTCAAAATGGCGGTTTTAATGCCTAATATCATGATTTATAAATGTAAAAAGAAATAATTAGGGTTACTACAAGACCAAATAATGCCAGTTACATATTTCAAGGTCAAAATGGCTCCCACAAAAAGGAAATGGCTGCCAAAACACATTTTGTCGCTCAAAATGGGTCAGAAGCCGTTAAAACAACACTGAAAACATGAAAAAAAAATCAAATTACCAATAGAAATGACATTAAGGATCAAAAAAGATCTAAATTTCTTTCAAGGGTGTTCTTAACAGCTTTCAATTCCAACATGGTTTATATAATGAGGTTCAAAATGGGCCCTAAAATCCATATTTAAAGCTAAAAAAAAGATGAAACTTGTATAAAACAGTATTAAAACATGAAATATTTAAAAGCATCAATGGAAAATGTCTATAAGGATTATAACAGATCCAAATTTCTCTAAAGGGTGATCATATCGTCTTTCAAATCCATTATGGCGCCCATAATAAGGTCCAAAATTGCCACCAAAACATACTTTCGTCTTTTAAAGTGGATTGATGCCATTAGACATGTTAGAACAACACTGAAACACGAAACAAAAATCCTAATAATTAATAGTAAATGGTTATAAGGATTAGAACAGATGAAGGGTGTTCTTAACATCTTTCAAAGCGCAAAAAATGTGAAACTGGCATGAAACATTATTAAAACATGAAATATTTAAAAGCATCAATGGAAAATCATGGCTATAAGGATTAGAACAGATCCAAATCTCTCTAAAGGGTGATCATAGCGTCTTTCAAATCCAATATGGCGCCCATAATAAGGTCCAAAATGGCCACCAAAACATACACTGAAAACATTATTTCGTCAAACGTGGTGGAAAAGTCGTCAAACAAGGGTTATAAATTATTCATGCAAGTGAATTTCCCCTTATTCGTCGCTTGACGATATTTGCGGGCGCATGCCAAACGAAAACAAATGCAGGACAAACTATTTTTGTAACTGTACGAATTACAAATCTGTGAAGGACGAGTTTGAACGATTGACAAATGTACTTTTCGTTAATTGACAAATGCACATTGTCATGAGCCAAGGTCAAGACAAACTAATGAAGGCATGACAAGCTATGTTGACAAACTTCTTTGAGCACGACTAACCATACCTGAGAGCTGACGAATTTGCATGACGAAGGATATCGTATATAACGGGTTTCCGTACCTTCAAGAAGTGGCGTGGCGTTTTATTCTCGAGTCGATTGCACAGGAGGACAATTAGCGACAACACCTCTTTCGATTCGAACAGAATAACTCTTTAATTCCAGGTTAGGTACTAGGTTTGTGCCTAGCCTATCATCACATTCCGACCAGACCGCATTGGATTCGGAGTCGGACAGAAAACTACAGAACAACACTACTGGACTCAGAATTCCTGTACTCATGCTTAAGCTTACTCATATTTCATCATCAGATTCTGACCAGACTAGTCCATCTAGATGGACCTCACAAGCGAGCGCCGTAGGCGACGTTTGCGAGGTCCATCTGGATGGACAAGACAAGACAGCCATTGTAAAACCTGCAAGCAGAACCTGAGTGTTTCGTCTCGTTGATTTTACATGGATTGAGCTATACCTAAATGGAATTAGTCTACCGAAAACAAAACCTCTTGAAAACTAGTGTCGCTTGACAAATTAAGTGACAAATTATTATTCTTGCATGACAAATTAATTTTTATGCATGACAAATTATGTCGTCATACTAGACCGTTTTTCATGACTAATTATAATTAATCGTTCAATACTTGTATGACGAATTCCACGACAAATTATAGTTTGTCATACTAGACAATTTTCATGACAACTTATTATTTGTCAAATGATGAAACAAAATTTTCAGTGTACTTTCGTCTTTCAAAGTCAGTGGATTGATGCCATTAGAACAACACTGAATCACGAAACAAAAATCAGAATAATTAGTAGTAAATGGTTATAAAGATTAGAACAGATCCATATTCCTCTAAAGGGTGTTCTTAACATCTTTCAAATCCAATATGGTGCCTATAATGAGGTCCAAAATGGCAACCAAAGTCCATGTATAATGCTAAAAATAGATTAGATTGGCAATAAAACAGTATTAAAATGCTCAAGATTCCCACTGCTTACGGGATTCCGAATACCATCGTCGAAGCAATCATTACCATGTACAGCAGCACAAAAGCAGTTGTGTTATCACCAGATGGTGAAACTGAGGCTTTCGAGATATTAGCAGGAGTGCTACATGGTGATACTTTAGCACCTTACCTGTTCATCATTGTGCTAGATTATGTGATAAGAATGGCAAGGACATGCTGGGCTTTACAGTAACACATCGAAGAAGTCGAAGGCACCCTGCAGAAGTCATTACCGACCTAGATTTCGCAGATGACATTGCCTTGCTATCCGACACATTACAACAAGCTTAAGAACTGCTGACCAGAGTTGAGGATGCTGCTGCAACAGTTGGTCTTATGATGAATGCTTCAAAAACCAAATTC
>JXSR01S036914.1:74560-88835 GCA_000969725.1 Ophiothrix spiculata | reverse complement strand
GTAATACTTATCTCTAGTTTCACTGCTATATATTCTGCTCTCCTGTTGCAAACCACCATACATATACACCATGTTATCAAACGTTGACGATGATGGCCTTTGGTAAAACACAAATTTTGCCAGCCAATGCAATCCCAATGAAAACCAATTCATGGCATCCTATAATTAAATTAAATCCAATGCACCTGCAGAATGTTCCCGCTGTTTCACAACTTTTGCACCGCACCCAATACAATATCAATCTCAACAAGATGCTTGTATTCACCACGGAAGAAGAAGAATTCTCATAATACCACAGTCACTTTGATGTTAGTTTGGTTCACATTCATGTGACAAAATGTATTAATATGAATACTTGATTTCACTACATAAATGAAGAACTTGAAGATAATATGATCCTCTGATCCTGTTGTCATTTTGGTCCAAACTCCTGTGACGTTTTGCATCAATATCAATATCAATTCTGGTTGTCACTCATACTCATACAATCCAAGTAATAATTATGAATTCCCGGCCCGAGACTCGTAGTTGATGTAACAAGTATCCTGATTTAACAAAGAGATCCATAAATTTTTTTACAGCTGAGAGTGCTATACTACAACTGAACTCCTCAAAAGCAACTTTGCAAGTGACCAGTCACCCCTTTGCTATAAATACATCTCTCAAGTAACAACTGTGATTGGTCGCCTAAACAAAAGAATTGTTATGACACAAATCAACCATTCATTAACAAGAGTGCCCTTTATTAGCGGCCATAAATCATTTTATGACATGTATGTCATAAAATATATTACAATTTATTGATTAAGTAGATGAATAATAATCTTAAAGCACACATTGGTAAAATGATAATTTCGTACTCAAATTTAAGATGTAATATATGTGGCGTTAATGTACACAGCTCTCCTTCTTTGTGGCTTACCACATCATCTGCTAATACTTTTGGTTGATTCCCTAACGATAAAGGCTATAATACCCAAGATCTTCTGTAAAAAATAACTGCTTGTTGCAGAGTTTCAGAAAAACACAGAATAATATTTGCCACTCTCTCCCTCTCTCTCTGTACAATTACACCATATCTATCAATTACTCGTGCTGTTGTGTTGTTATTGTTTATTGGTTTTTGCAGACAGGATGTGGATATTAGAAAGGGCATCCTCCTTATTACGCAGTTAAGTTCTTTTATCTTCATATGATGAAGAGGGTTATTTTATCGGCCATAAGTAATCTTTAGCTATTCTCGTTAAAGGCGCTAGAGACGTGTTGGGAAATGGCGTGAAACTTCCTCATCAGTTTGGTTAACAAGTGCTAATTCCCCAAATACATTGAAGTCTGCAGGCGATTAACCACGTAACCTTCATCGAGTCAAGTAGATTATAGGGATCTGATTAAGTCTCATTGGATGACTTTGTTATTATTATGATGATATGGTACAAATTTATTGATGAAATAATGAAATATAATATTTAGGTCAAACCACCTGATAAATGTAAATGTGTACGTGACTTGACTACACTCTTATAACGAAAGGATCAAATTTGATCCCAAAAAGGATAAGCTCATATTTGATACTTTATGGGATCAATTTGATCCTTTCTTTTTAAGAGTGTATCATTAATGCCCGTAACGATAACGTTTGTAATGTTGTATGGGTTGGAAATGCTATCCCCTTAACCAGGGATGTGCTTTAACCATTGTAATTAAGATTTTTGTTGATAATCATTTTGTGGAAAGCAGTCTAAGATGAAAATTAGATTAAAAATAATTATGTATATAGTTTTTTTTTCAATGTCAAGTACAAATATATTATTTCTACGCTTTCAAATTGAAGCTGAGCGAGGTGTCATAAGGGTAATATTGCTACGGGAAAGATTTGAACCGGTTCGATCGTGTTTAGGTTTGTGAGCAGGATTATGTACTTCTTGTTAGTAAAACTCCCCGGAGGACATACTCATGCTCGCACAGCACCTCAAAATTGAACCCTAAATGGCGTAATTGTTGATAGCAAATTGCACCCCTAGATTGCGTAAGATGATGTAAATCTCACCCCAAATAGCGCAACGGCTATAGATTGTAATAACATTTTTCTTACAAATTAGGTACTAAAAAGTACAGAATTTTAAGTTTTTTGTTCTTTAACATGAAGTCAAAACTTTTTTTCTCTTGTTTTTAAATATTTGTATGCAAAACATGTGCAGCAAGATACTCAGCTAAGCAACATTATGTGCAAAGTGACTCTTAGCGGCAAAGGTAGCTTGAATCTACAAACCCTAAATGGCGTTAATTATGCCGAAAAGTGTAGACGCCATTGGTGGGCCAAAATCAGACCATTTTACGCCTTTTTTTATGATGACCACGAGTGCCACTTGCCATCCGGAGCATGCCCCTCGGGTAAAAATCCAAACAATAGTCAAAAACAGGCAACAGAAATATTTTTTTTCGAGTTATTTCCAAATATCATTATATTTAACCCTTTTAATCTACAAAGCACATCAGAATGACTTCTTACAAAACCCTTGATCGCCTCTTCACATATCTGCCCAGTCTGATTACAATAATTGGGTCAAGTAAAACTCGAGACTTAAATGCCACAACTTACATTAATGGACAAAATGCTGCCGGACAGCTGACGCTTATTATCTTTATAAGACATAGTCCTGGATAAATAGAACAGGAAATACTTAGGATACAACCTACATAAGCTTTGACTTACAGATGGCACATGCACTTATTTCTTTAAGGGTTATTCGGAAAAGTGGGAAAAGCACTGAAAAACCGCACATACTACTAAAATGAAGATACATTTAAATTGCTTCGGTCAATTTTCAGGATTTAAAAAAAAAAAAAAAATGAAAAGCGTTATAATTTCAAATGGTGCCTAATTGAAAAACATTCTCCAAACTATGCATAAATTGGAGAAACAAGGCATTAAAAGTGAATCAAGATCTTTCTGGATAACCTTTTACAGTGACATTTTCAAACAAGGCACGGGACTTGAAACACCCCAATTGAAGGCTGGCATGGAGAACCGAAAACGCCGAGGACCACCACAAGCAAGTATTAGGAAGACGTTGCTTTACGGCGTCTAATACAACTGGTGAATTATGTTTTCTTAAGAACCTCTAGTGTTCATTTACGTTGGGAGAGTGCAGAAAATTTAATAAACAGATTAATCATAAAAACTTAATTCAAATACGACATTAATAAACGATATTCTTCAACTTTTTCCTAAACAAAATATATTCGTTCATATTGATGTTTTATAGATGCATACTGTTACCTACCTCAAGCAAAGTAGTTCAAAAACATAATTCAACGAGAAGAATTGGAATTCCAGACAGCAAAGCCTTCCCTCCAGTCAACATGGGGAGAAAATAACCAACATAAATCGACAAGATTAAGGGTTAGTTTTGCCACTTGAAGATGATGGCATGCTCTTAACATACACGTAGAGAATACTTGCGGATCTCGTTGACCAGACTAAGATGGATCAGACAGTAAGCAATATAGTGAAGGCCCTTATCAACAAAAAATGGCCATCTTGTTACACAGACGACAAATCCTCCATTTTTACATAAAGAATCCACACATTACGGTTGTTATTGGCTTTAGAAAAATTGAACCAATATTGGGGCAAAAAATCGATATTTTGGTAAAAAAATGACCGCCAAAATACCTTATTTGTATTAATTGGGCGATTGGCTATTGTTTATTCCGGTTCAACCGCCCAGAGCTGCCCAGAACTGGCAGGCATCCGCCGGTTGGGTTTTGAAGCGACCCCTTACTTATTGATACATTCACGTGTCTAAAATAACCTCATGGTCAATAATCCAAGAATACTTTCTATTCTTAAAAATATTTTTTCAAACATTATATTTCCGCAAGCGTAAAAGAGCACTGAAGCTGAAGCGGCCAGAATCACCGGTTCTAGTCGGTTGCTATTGTTCTGAACAATACCAACCGCTCAAAAATGATTGTCCTGGGCGGTCAGCCAGTTGAGTTTTGGGGAACACCTTACTGACAAATACAAGAGAGGACTACATCGCGATTTTTTTTTGTACATAGCAGTATGGTCATATTTGACATGTTTTCACAAGGCGGAAACTTTATTGAATAGGAGGAAAGTACGGTATTTACAATAGCAATTTTTACAAAAGACTATGACGGGACTAGAACCCAAGATCTCCAGATTCGGAGTCTCATGCGATACCGTTGACCCACGCGACTGCTGTCTACCGGACATTTAATAAATAAATACTGCCTCCTAAACTTAATACAGTTTAAAAATTCAAACTTTTTAAAATTGTAAAATGTTTTTAAGACTTTCTTTTATATATTCTATGTAAAATTTTCTGAAATTCAGACTTCTTTCAGTGATTTAAGTCGATTTTAAAATCTTGTTCTCCGCCTTATGAATATTCATATCCACCGCCTGAATAGCGATACTGCTAATTATTCATGCATAAAAGAATATGAACCATTGGACATTCACGGGCGCTGATATCAGACTGAAAACTGCTTAGGGGTGATAAATACATGTTAATAATCCTAATAAATATATACACGGTTGCTCATAAAGTTGGAATAAAAATATTTTACCACTTTTTTATGTCAAGGTTAATTTATGAGGAAAATATCTGGAAACTTATATTGATTTTGCTCAGATTAGATAGTAATCTTGTTGGGTGTGAAATGGAAGTCCAATGTGATCAATTTTCTCATATACTGGTAAGGGGGCAACAACACAAATGGGTAAAAAAACGTGATTAGGTCAACTGTTAAGGTCACTACTCAAGTTAAGTGGTCATATGGAATGTTTATCTGTAATAAAGTGATAAGCAGGTGACCAAAAGTCTTGGTCACGCCAGACTGATTGGAAGCAAAGCATAAAGCAGAGAAATGTTGAATCAAAAGTAATGGTGGAGTTACTACAACGCACCTAAATTATTGCTGTCTTTTTTCAGTCTACATTTGGATAAATCAATTGTTTTTTGAGCTTTGTAAGCAAATGTGGTCTTTCAAACACAAAAACTACAACACCTTTTAAGATGTCATATACCGCCCGGAACCATCCCGCGTTCACCACAACCCTATTTTTTGTAAATTGAGGGACGTTGAAGAATCAGTTTTGCGCTTTGCTTCGAAGAATTCTCTTGGCGCAGTCTGGCGTGACCAAGACATTTGGTCACCTGCTTATCACTTTATTACAGATAAACATTCCATATGACCACCATTACTTTTGATTCAACATTTCTTTTTTTTTATGTACACATTAACGAAGTATTGATTTTTGTGGTCATATTGTTGAAATAAATGTGAAGTATTATGGTTTAAAAAAAAGTAAATATTTGTGTTAGTTTTTATTTTTCCTGTTAGAGGTTTCTAAAGTTTTTAATTATGCATCAAAACCCGATAAAAATAATCTTTATGATCCAAGCACCACCACATCCATCTTCTCTCTGAATATAATAAGTGGTGACAACTTGTCTTTGCTGATTTGATGTCTGTAGAACCTGGAAGAGCACTTTTAAGGTTATCAAGTGTCAGTTAAGTTTTGTTGTTTTTTCTGTTTTCATGGTAAAATTTCAACATCCAGACACTGCTACATGGCAAGGTTTAAATGTCTGTAAAAACAAAACGCCTTGAAGCAGATTATTTACTTTCAATAATCAATTGAGTGGAACTACTAGTATATACATAACATATGAATGTAAATTGCATAGCTTGTATGCTTCTACACTCTTAAAAAAGTTGGGTAAAAAAGGGAACATGGATGGCAGGTTGGGTAAAATTTGACACAATGTTGGGTAAAACGTGCACCATTTACCCACGATTGTGAACAAAGTAAACCAATATTGTGCAAAATTTAACCCCACCTGTCAACCATGTTCCCTTTTTTACCCAACTTTTTTTAGAGTGTACCGCAGCCATAAACTTACTGAATATCACTTACAGATTATGTGACAGTTGTGGTAATGTCTACGAGTAATTATGTATACGGTGTGATAAACATGATAAAGGCAACAATTGTGTTCAAGAAGTAAACAAGCGGCAAAATATTTAAGCATAAGCAAAATAGTGACATAATTGGATAAATAATCCAATGAGATTATACAAAACGCTATTTGCCCAAGTCTTCGAGTTCGAGACACGAAGGACGTGATACACGTAGGTGTTGCATTAAATTGTTTTGTGTTCGTGTTTGTGTACGCTACGGTGAGCACAGTTGTATTGTATAGGGTACTAGTACTATTATATTATATAATTATAACTTTTAATGAAAATACGATTACATGATTACAGATGAGAAATCATATTAGCTTTTTTTTAAATTTATTTAAATAAATAATTTAAATACAATTTATCAATTGTCACGTATGCTTTTTTAGATTAAAAAATATATTGAAATAAAGAATACAATTTTGGACATTCTGTAGTATAAAGGCAAAATTTGAACACAACATGCGATTTAAAAAAAAACGTCATTCGTGAATAAGAGCCTTAAACAAACAGTTTTTGCTAATCTCATTGGGTTAAAATACATGTTGGTTTTACTCCTTTACATATGCTTTAATATTTGAGTGTCTGTATTCTTCTTTAAAGTGCTTTTTGCTTTCATCACGTTGAACCATTTACAGTGCCTGAGGTGGTTACAACACACAATACAAAATTGTGAACACATTGTCTTCGATGTTAATATCTTCTTCTTGTACGAACACTCACCAAGGATGTCACTGTTTGCACTTTGTCCTAAATCAGGCCAAAATATCAAAGAGAAGGTTGGAGCAGAAGGCGATTTTTGTAACGCATACATTTCCTCAACCGTGAGACCCCATAATCGGTAACCTATAAGCATGAAGTGTAATTACAGACACGATGTTTCTTGATTGGTGGGTGATACTGAGGGTAAATAAAATAGGTCGAGTTAGAAAATTTGATATAAATGGAAATACAAACTGTTAATCACCTGAAAGAGCATTAATTCGTTTAGTTAAAAGTTAAAGATAAGGAAAATACTACATCTAGTGATACAAAGATTTCGGTTTGGATAGGGGAGACTGTATGCACGTATAGAAATATTGACACATGTGTGTGTAAAACGGGAACGTGGTCGTCTACAAGGTAAATCGGTAATACCGAATACAAAATATCTACTATGTACTACACATCTTTTATCTTCCATAGAAGATAGTCAAAGATATTTGATATTTCTAGTCGTGTAGAAGATAGTAATTTAGATATTTTGCATTCAGTATATCGGTTTACCCCGTAGACGACCATGTTCCTGATTAACACAAATATGTGTCAATATTTCTCAGCAATTTGTATTTAGAGCTGATTCACCTTTACTTCACCGCCGTTAATATATATCATGTGTACGTTTAGTGTGTTAATATTGCTAAACAAATGCCAAAGGAACAAACATGTATTTTTTTGATATAATTTACAGATCAATGTATCTGATACCTTCTACAGGGTGTCCCACAAAAAACGCAACGAACTTTGAACTTTTATTTTGAGAGAACAGAGCCCGATGGTGAGCAAACGTTACAATAAAATTATAGAGTAGACCATTGGCTTTGACAGGATTTTTGATTTGTTTAATTTGGATCTCTAAATCAAAAGTTATTGCACATTTTGTAAAGACCAGAAAAATGTTGATGGTCTGATTTGTTAATCTGTAAAGTTTTACCTCTGGTGACGTCATTGGGCACACGTTGAATGGAAATTGCTAAAAACATCACATGATGAGAAGCATCCCTTGAACCCATTTCATGACATAAGAACTAAATTTAATGATGATCTACTAATATCAAGCAGATTGTTGCGTCTGGTTTAGTCAACCTGTTGCGTCCCCTTGACGGGCCATATGAATCATTGGGTCTTAAACACCTTTGTCTTCAGTTTTCTTCCGTGGTTTCGGTTAAAGACTTATTATTGGTTGACAACTTTCATTAGAATCCCTTTTTCGACTCTTTTGGAAGAAAATGTATCCTAAACTACCCGATTGTTGCACCAGAAGTAACAGAGTCAAGGAATATGAGGGTATCAGGAAGATCCGTACTTTAATTGAACATTTTGACCTATTTAAGTTAAAACTGAACTTAAAATATCACTTAATGTTAGGTACAGGTCAGGTAAGATTGGTTTGGATTAATTCTGCTCCAGTTGCTTGCAGAATTCTTTCCATTTCAAGTTAGCATTTCTTTAACTGGAAGTCTAAACTTACAAATCGGACCACAGTTGATTTTAAGGGCTTTTTTAAATTCCCCATATCTTTAGACTGGAATGGTAAAATGAAACGGGACAAAAAGCATGTTGTAGAATAGTTACTCTACTTTTGAAAAACATAAATTACTATGATCTAATCTTTTGGCAACTATTGTTAAATATTTTTTATTTGCTCGTTGCATTAATATTGGGACAAGCTGTATTAAGTATAAAACGATCACATTGAATAGGAAACATATAGGTCGTGTCAAACACGATAATTATAGGAGAGGTGTGTTTTGTTATTGAGCAAATCAATAGAATTGTTATATTGTCTTTGTTTTTAAATGAAATCAAACATATCATAAATATCGAATTTGTGAATTTACCGAAGGGGAAGGAATGGATAATTGAAAAAGGTAACACTGTCACAGATTGCCTCTACTGATTACATTAACCTAATTTTGATGTTTAATGAAGTAAAGGTAATAAATAATTATATGATATATCATAATAAACAGATAATTGAATACGTTAGTGTAAGAAACTCCAACTCCAATAGCTCCCTTCTGTTAATTATACTTATAAAATATAGCATTTATATTTTATAAGTATAATTAACAGAAGGGAGCATACAAATCTCTGAACAGCCAGTACAAGAAAACCCCAACTCCATGAGGTCCCCTCTGCTACTATATTCTAGAAAAATTATCTAACGATGTCTAAAAAAGTCAACTACAAGGTCAAATGTGACACCATGATTGGGATATTGACATGGAAATGCTTTTTAGTGATTTGAAAGCATTTTCGGAGATCTGTAGGCATTTATATTTTACAAAATTTAACAAAAGGGAGCTATTGGAGTTCGGCTTTTCTTGTACTGGCGTTTTTAATATTTAATATGCACTGAATATATAGAATATACCGATATATCGATTTTTGCAAACAATTGAATAAGTAAAAAGCGAGTGTTCATTACATAGCCCTATAAACACATTTTTTTTATATGAAAACTGATTGAGTACGTAATTTTAAGGGCCTGTATTGAATAATATTACAATTCAACAGCTTAGAAAGCAATTTAAAAATACTTGATTATAGAAAGTCATCGACCTACCAGATTCCGGGTTTTCCATCTTTAAATTGATTGTTGTCATATTTTACCCATTATTATCATGTTCTGAGCTGTCCGATATCCAAAAAAATCGGACAGGGATATCGGACAGAATACAAAATATCAGCTTTTGAACATAATAATGATAAAATTGGATGGATTTTTTCACATGATACTCAAAGATATTGGTCTCGCTATGAGTTTTTGAAATATCGAGCTCGATGCTGCGCGTCTCGCACGATATCTCGTAAAACTCATGGCTCGACCAATATCTTTTTGTATCATACTCAATCCATCCAATTTTATATCAATATTGGACAAACATTCATCTGCAGAAGCTGTATACGAACATATGATGGTTACACGGTTTTGAGATAACTGCGCATACGTTTCATGATTAATAATTTGAAGGAAATTACTTCGTTCAAATTTCTTGTTTAGAATATTTGTATGCTATTTTTGAATTATGTTTTTAGCAGATTTATCTAGACAGCTCATCGAACTTCATATAAATTTATATGCATATAGAGTGCCCATAGTTGTCATCAGAAACGATGAAGGGAACATGAGTAATGAACCAACATGTTACCAGTATTCTTCCTGACCTGGTTATTGGAGAAATGTGATACCAAATTAACATAACTTTCCATCATTTGTAAAGAAAGTGGATATTTTCATCAGATTCATAGTAGAGAAGAATACCCCTGTATACCACATTCGGATTTTGGTTTTATGTTAATTCTGAATTGCTATTTGTTGGTAGAATGTTTTGCTGAAATTTTGATTGTAATCATTGTTCATTGTTCATTCTATTTTTCAATATCACACTTACAATATTTAACAAGCCGAAGTTAACACAACAACATTAAACACGGCTAAACCATAAAATCTTAAATTGGAAAGATTTTATGTCATGTCTATCTTACTGAAAGCGTTTTTCTTTAATACGAAATACAGAGTTAATTTCAAACTCCATGAAGCGCCAAAACAAATTTGACACCTACATATAACCATGCATCACATTCTTCGTGTCTCGGACACTTAAGCAAATACAGGATGTGCCAGGAAGGTCTTGATTAGCTTTTACTGCCTTGTTTCTCCCTTTAATACAAATCTTTAAAATGTGCTTGTCCAATAGACATAACCTGGAATTACAACACAAGTTTCATTTTAAATGATAATAAATGACCAAACTGATCTCAAATTACGTACCATGTACATTTGGGAATAAATATTATGTTTGGGTCATTTGATGTTTCTATTCGATATGAACATATTTCTCTGTATTTATTTCAATACTGTATACTTTTTAACCCTTCACTTCAATCACGGCGTCTCACGTTTAAATTTAAATATTTGCATTTTTCAATGAGCGTTGCGGATTGGCAGAGAGAATTATAAATCATCCTTATAACAAAAGTACGTGCGATGCACTATTTATGATTAAATTATAAAACAATTCGTCCATCAAACCTTGTTAACATTATATCCAATTTATCGATTAATAATACGTAGGCGCACATTATTCAAATAATTATGTTAAAAGATGTTTGTCGGTTACATTCACTTTTCCAAGCTCATATCTTTTTTATTTTGTACCTTTTGCTGAAAATTACTGTATATACATGTTTTACATAATCTCAATGGCGTAGCTAGGGGGGGGGGGGGGGGGGGGGGGTCGGGGCCATGCCCACCCCCATTACAGACATCTGTCGGTTGGAAAAGCGCCCGTTTGTAAGTTGAGCCGACCCGCCGCAGGCCGGGCGGCGATAACGAATAAACAGTCGATCGGTCCGGGCGACCGTAGACCGCCTGCCAATTTCGGTTTCGTCTATATGCAGCGTGTCAAATAGTTAAAACACTGGAGTTTCCGGGGGCTTTGTCCCCTGGGTCCCCACCAGGGGCCCTAAGGCGGGCCCTTGACCGCACCCGTTATGCGCTCCGCTCACTTCGTTCGCTCCGCTCGCATGGGCAATACAATTCTGTCTATAGTGGCCCCCCACACTTTCGGAAACCTGGCTACGCCACTGCATCATCTTCAGCAATTATGAAAAAAAAATCCGAAGTAAGTCCAAAATTGTGTGACTTAATGTGATCAAGGTCTGCCCATGCCCGTTACTGGTCGAGGAGGGGACCATATGGACCCAACACCATAAAGACGCTTTCGCGAAGGAATTGTACATTGAAACTCTTGTCACAAAGGCCTATAAGGTACAAATTGAACAAACTGCTTCATAGTAGCGGTCGAAAAAACCCAACACGATTTGTCATGTTTGGGCAAATGTGTCCCGCATAAACTAATTTCCCAGTGGAGTTTGTCTGTGAAATTTGGCTAAAATTTGCACTATAAGTACAAATACATTTATGCAATAAAATTTGAAAACAAAATCACATCTAAATGCTTAATTATGCTAATCAACGAGAGAATACGAGGATAGATTTGAACTTTTTTTGCCACCAAGTGAAGCATGTCGTAAATTCAGACAATTGCATGGAAGGACAGTGAAAAATTACGACGCATTTTTGCACTGAATATGTTGGTTCCATTTTGACCCCTCCGCCCGTTAAACTCAAGTGTTTATAGTGACAATTTATATTTTGAGCGCCTTACCTTTAATAATAACTTATCTAGCATTGAAATAATAAATATAATGGTTCCATCGAGAGTTGAGATTAATAAAGGGAAAATCGTGTAAAATTTATTTAGTATAAGTACAGATCAACATGTCTGATACCTGCTGTTAAGAAGTCACATTGAATAGGAACACATATAGGTCGTGTCAAACATACCAACAATTATACGAAAGGTGTGTTTTCTGATTATGCCAATGGTAACATTGGTTGTGGTTTTGAATAAAATCTAATTCATATATTCTTCTAAAATATGAATTTACCGAAAGGGGGCAGGAATCATTGAAATAGGTAACGCTGATTACATTAACCCAATTTCGATGTTTGATGAAGTAATTTGGCTTTTCATTTTGTCACCTCAAGGTAATAAAATCAAATTATAATTATGTGGTAATTATAAAGAACATGTGAAAAGACACCTTTAAATTTGCACAGAACAAACACAAATTATATCATTCTCAGTAACTCAATTTGTCTTTCAAAAGAGATTTGATAAAGTAATTGTTCGTTTTATTATACTCATGAAAAAGTAAGTAATTTGATGCATTTTTAATTCACGTTTCACTTAAAGCAATACTATAAGATGTTGATCAAATATGGTTTATAGTAAAAACAACATAAAATGGAGGAATATGACTATCTAAAAGCGTTTTCAAGTGTATTTTGTGAAAAACTTGTTTTGCCACCAAAAAATGGATAAAAAGAACATGCATGCTTTCCTATAATAATACACATGGAATTAAATTCGGGATCCCGAATTTAATTCAACAAATGGCCATAACAGGAAAAGTAAGCATCTTTGAGCCAAATCGTTTTGAGGGTATTCATATCTACCAAAAACAAACCCAATAAGCCCAAACAATCAAAAGTCATGGGTGACAGGGGGCGCTTCATTTTTAACACTTTATAGTATTGCTTTAAACAGCTTAAAAAGCAAATGAATAAGTCGATCATGTAGGGGTGGGTTTGTATATGCACTGCAGTTCTGTAATATTCTATGATCTTGTGAATTAATGAAACGAAACAGTTCACAAGTATGTAAATGTGAGTTATATCTTGTGATATTTGTTAAACTCCTTGCTAGGAATTCAGGTTTAAAGGACAGGCAAAATTCTTGAAACAAAATACAGTATAGTATATATCTATATTGAAACTGGTTGAGAATGATTTTTATGACATTTTGAATCATCAAGACAGCTCATCAAGCTTTTGTTTCATATCTATATAAAGTGTCTATGTTTATGAGAAATGAGAAAGAAACATGAATATCAAATAATGCACCTCACATTTTACCAGTATCCCCTGACCTGGTTATTGAAGCAAATTTGACACTTACTTAACACAACTTTCTATCACTAGTAATGTAATTGGATGTCATCTCAAATTGTTGTGGCAGATTCATAGTTGACGAGAACACTCCCTATGCAAAAAATGGGACACTTTTAAACAAGGTAGATATGCCATGATAAACTGAATTCAAATCCTGAAATATGGAAAACAAGGATCACATATACGAATAGTTTCTAGATTGCTTGTTTGTGGCCATTTAATGGTCACTTAAGTTTTGATCAAATTTTGGATTAATATACACAAATATATTAAATATATTACAATTTTGGATCACATTTTTTTGATAATTTTGGGTCTTATTTGATAACACGATCGGATTAAAAAACACCCAGTTCAATATCATTATGCTTTTATTTTTATGTTGATGTCTGTACGTTGTAAAGATCAATTTTATTATTTATTTATGCGTTCATTTTTGGCTTCCAACAGTTATCACCGGAAATGAAAACTACATATTTCATGAAAGATTAATATTTATGATGATGCTTAAAACATCTACAAACACTAACTCGAGATTTTACTTTTGTGTCGTTTATATCTTTTATACTAACTTTTATACTAACTACCTAGTGCACATCTCCATCTTTGCGTAAAATTCAAAATCACATGGACATAGTGTATGCCATCAGAATGTGCACACCATTTATATTTAGGGAAAAAAGCACAAATGAGGAGGTAAAAAACATTGCTCACCTACTTCGGAATCAGGGTTAAGAACAATATCCAAAATTAAACCCCCAAAAAAAATCAAATAAATGCATGTTCTTAAATATCAAATGGTGCAATATAATGGAAGTTTATATTTGTCAACATAAACATAATATAAGGTGTTATTAAGCATTATTAGGTATTTTAAGATGGCAGCAGATGGGAATTAATTTGACACATGTTCTCAACCATGAAACCCCTCCAACTTCAATAAACACGGTGTTTCTTTACTTAGACATGTAAATTATATAGGTCGAGTTA
>JXSR01S036914.1:30632-48670 GCA_000969725.1 Ophiothrix spiculata | reverse complement strand
CACAGTTACTCTAGTTTGTTTGCATCCTGAGGATGATATTTTTTTTTCCTGGGGCACAGTTTCTCTAGTTTGTTTTCATCTTGAGGATGACATTATGTTGCCTAGGGCACAGTTAGTCTAGTTTGTTTTCATCTTGAGGATGATATTTTGTTGCCTGGGGCACAGTTACTCTAGTTTGTTTTCATCTGGAGGATGATTTTTTTGTTGGCTAGGGCACAGTTAGTCTAGTTTGTTTCCATCTTGAGGATGATATTTTGTTGCCTGGGACACAGTTACTCTAGTTTGTTTTCATCTGGAGGATGACATTTTGTTGCTTAGGGCATAATTACTGTAGTATAATAATAGTTTAAAATGGTACATAACTCCAACAGGTAATTTTTTGGAAACAGACTTAATTGATTTTGAAATCTGGAGTTAAAAACCGCAGACTACCCCCTTTAAGATGATATTTTGTTTTCTTGGGCATTTCTACTGTAGTTGATTTTGTTTACTTGAATGTCCAATGTCCAGTATGAATATCCATCCAATTTCACCGCGCTGTTTTTGGACACCCTGTATGTAAATGACTTTTTACAGGTTAAAGCTCACAACTGTTTGAACTTTGAGAATAATAAACAATAAGCCATGAAGTAAATGTTATATTATAACATGGGGACGATTTCCAATAGCTTAGGCTTTGTCACACATCACGAAACGTACGGGAAATCGATATACATGTATTTCAATGACTGAACAGTGTACGATATTCGTACGGTTTGGCTCTATGGGGTGATGTGTGACGGAGCTTAAGGCTCTGTCACACATCACCGAATAGAACCAAAATGTACACTGGTTGGTAATCGATATACATGAATATCAATGACAGAAACAGTGAACGTTATTCTTACGTTTGGGCTCAATGCGTTAATGTGTTACTGAGCCCTAAACCAAATTCAAACACATACATAGGCATTCCTCGCAAACACATTACTCTTTTGCTATTACAACGCAGCATTCTTCAAATTCAGGTGCATTCTATTTCAATAAGAATAGCCAAAAGCAATGTATATTTGACAGAAACGTGTAAAAATATGAATGATATATCAATCCTATTGAAGGAATGGTCACATATCGCTGACGTGTATTTTTTGAGGTCACACTTTAGTGGTACGGTATGTTAGTACTAGACAGTTACGGTTCAGGCGAAATATTGAATAATATATCTGTGAGTTTATTTCAATAGGTTTGGGGGAAAACTAGAGACAAACTTTCCCGGGCAGTCTTTCCTATAGCCCTCTGAAATGCATGAATGTCAAAACTGGAAAATCCGTTCCATTGCTACATTCGGGTTTTTTGAAAGTATATTAAATCTTCTTTACTATAACAACAATAAATTTATGATTTGGTGCTTTTATCAAGGTCGCAGTCATCTTTAATCCGTGCACAATAGTTTGTTTTTGTTGTTTATTCCCGTGGTATTATACAGTAAATGAATGAATTTACTCTTAGCTTTAAATAAATTTATAGAGCAATCTATAAACATCGAAGAACATTTTATAGCATTTCCTTTTTGAATTGGTCCTGTTCAATATATTTAGCTATGAAATTTTGGATTCTATCTGCCATTTTGCAAAACAAAAGCAAAAAAAGTAGAATTCAAAATGTCATCATTATATTTTTATAATATGTCCAATTACAACGAAATCATTCGAAGGATTTTGCTCATGAATAAACAATGAACAAGAAGTCAACAAAGTCGTCGAAATTAATTTGAAAAGCGTGATCTCATTGAGCCATATTTGGTAATGTACAATACATATTTGGAAATGGGCGGAGTAATTGCAACGATCAGATCGATACACTACTATTTCTTGTATGGTAATTACCGACAATAGATTTTTGAAGCACAAAAGGTAGACATTTTTTTTCAACGTAGTTTTTGAAAAACTGCCAAGTCTAATTTCTTGTTAGTTGCTGTTACAAACAACAAACATCTATGCTGCTGGATTTTGAAAAAAAATTGTTTTTCTTCTATTTTTCTTAATATAATATAATATTAACATCGTCTTGTACGACATGGTTTGCTACTTGTGTTAGACAGCGGCGTTCGGCGACCGACAAACGCGGCGTTCAACGACCGACAAACGAATATTAGTGGTTACGCTACTGTCCGGTATTTTAAACAACTAACAAGTAAAGCATCCCGACACATTTTGCCTTTATCGTTCCATTAACAATTATATAAAACAAAACATATTTATGAGAATGCTAACCACCATATTCCCATGTGAATTATGTTAACGGTTTCTTGAAATTACATGTCATTGCAGATAGACGTTGATGACCAGGCCTTGAGCCATATTAGCAAATAATCTTTTTTCAAGCCTATTAAATAGTCATGGGTAATTTTTTTTATAATTGGTATAATATATCCATAATGTGTAATGAACACAGTTAACAATATTTCATACTGAAGTATCACAGGCATTAGTACAATTCTTATTTTGCTTCTATAACAAAGTTTTATTTCCATTTTTTATTTCAATATACTTCGTGATGCTTAGTATTTCGTTTGTCACACGAGCAATCACATGATGTAAACATTCAAGCAATTTAGGGGTAAATAACGTTGACTGTTCAGAAACATGCGGATGAGGATTACTCTTTTAATCATGAAAAGATAAATAGTTTCCACTGCATTTGCCGAACCATGGTTTTTGGCGCGAATTAGTCATGCATTACGAATACGGGAACTTCCACCTAGTCATCCGGGCAGATAGTGAAGTGAAATGCAAAACATCACAATGCAGGATTTTTCTCTTGTGTACATAAAAATTGCAATTTTGCCTTGATGGATTTACACGTTTATTTAATATTAGCATGATTAGACGGATACAAAGGATTGTAGATATTAAAAACAGGCAATACTGAGCTAGCTCAAAGGAATGTTGAAATTGAAAAAAAAACATTCAAAATCAACATCAATACAATATTTTGTGTATATAATTCCATAAGAAGTATCAAGTCTACATAGACCTACTGTCAAATTTGAAAACAATCGTATTGTTCATACAATTTGAAATTATGAGATTTCGGTGTAAAATGTGATATTTAGTAGTCAGTTGACGTCATTTTGAACTTGATCAGTAACGTGAAATCACTAGTGAAGATTTATAATTATTTAAACTAAAGACTCTATTCCTCATGTACGTCAAAATTGTGATATTCTGACATGAGTATAGGCAAAAATATGCATGTCAAATTTGAAAACAATCGTATTGTTCAAACAATTTGAAATCGCTTGAGAAAAAGAATTGTTCAAAATTACGCATGTGTTGAATTTCAACATAGTGATTATAGGTTTTTTAATCGATGGTGAATAAGGGCATGTTTAATTATTTTTCATACATTAATTGATTGGCATCTGATTTTTCAATTTATAGTTGAATTTGCAAAATCAAAATAAATCATGTTAAAAGAAGGATTCGAATCACATCCACACAAAATAATGTATAATAGACCGAGTAATGACTATGATATAATATCTTTGGGACAATATGGAACTTTTCAATTAATACACGTTTACAATGCAATGAAATGGCATAAAGTCCCCGTTGATAACACATAAACTATAGTTATAGTTTTAGCTACAACAAACAAGGCATCAACAATGGATATCAACAGTTGTGGCTAAATATGTCGTTATTCATAATGAAAACATAATGTTATAGTGAAAAAATATTGAACTTTTCAATTTATATATATTCATTAGAAACACATATACATGTACATGTATAATAAAAAAAACCTTGGCATATCACATTAAGCAGCGACCTACAAAATGCTAAAAATCAAATCAATTTATTTGCAAAATCAAAAATACATCGAAATAACAGATAATTGTTAAATTTATGGAGAAAAAAGACATTGTTCCCAATTCTTCACGGAATATCTTCCGACATTCGGGAGGCTATGACGCAAGAACCATGATGAAATGTATTTTAGTCGTGGCGCAAAAATATTAGGAGAAATACATAAGTATCTCCTTTGAAGTAGTCTTTATAATAATAGAGGCCCTGACGCAATTTGTCTGCATCAATCAATACGCTATACTACATCTATCTTTGAATTATGACTCAATATTTTTCTGCATAATGATTCAAAACAATTGCGTCAAGCCCTTTCGTATGACTCAAAAGCTTTTGTCGTGAATTGGGAACCGTCCTTTAAATTCAGTGAAAAATTAAGGATCCAATGTCCATCGTTCTATCCGGAAACATTTGCAAACATTGAAGAAATTGAATTAGGAACAATTTTTTTAAACTTTGACAACACAACATAAATGGCAGTCCGTGAAAAAAACGTTCAAGCAGAATAAGTCACAGCAACGTGAAGGGGTAAATAATTAACTGAGGTAAGTAAAGAACTACTATATTTTTGATGACTCATCACGAAAAGGGGGACTTTGCAACAGAACACTTTTCGAGAAACTGGTGAAAATAGGCAGCAAAAAGTAAAGAAAATAAAAAGAATTTCCAGCAGATTTTCTGTTGTAAAAATGTGTTGCCTTGTTTAATTTCAACAAGTAAGGTGTCATTTTATAGTTAAGAAAATGCTACAACAGATGAAATGATAAAATCAAAATTGATATCATCTGTAAAGTCCCCCCTTTCGGGGTGAGCCATCACATTTGCTTAAGGCTCTGAAACATGATGGACGTGTTTTGTTTACTCGTATGGGTGTTTCATTTGTCTTTTTCCTACGGGGTTCTCATTTCTCAATTTTTATTTTAAAAATAAACCACAAAACCTCTTTTAACATCCTTCTTTACACCGTTTATTTATTTAAAAAAAAATAGCTTATGATATAATGCTAGAATTATCCCCATGTTGCGAACATATTTCACAACTAAACCTTAATTGATACCAGTGTATAACCATTACGGTACAGTTAATGAAATATTTTGGGGATTGTTACCTGCTTCTACCTCTTAAAAGGTTATTAAAATATGTCATCATGACAAGAAATATATAGTTAAAATCTCATTTTCTCATTCTAGCAGCAAAATGTTTCTGTGATATTACTTTGAAGAGTATATAAAAACACAATTGTTAAGAATCCTTAATTAGACATAATAATACTTTATGGTTTGAGTGTTTTTGTCTGTCTCAAAAATACTTAAAACAAAAAGCGACTGAAACAGTTATTTGGGCTACAAGATGCTGCAAATAGCAATGCTTCTACCTCTTAAAAGGTTATCCAAATATGTCATCATGAGAAGAATTATATAGTTAAAACCTCATTTTCTCATTGGCAAATGTTAATTTCAAGCTAACACCTGATGTTTTAAAGTAATGAAACCAAGGTCCTCCGAGGAGGACTGGCGGGCATCAGCACGGTTTTGACCAAACCAATAAACCGAAACAAAAGACAACCAAACAAATTTTACTTTTTAATTTCAACATTTCATTTCAAATAATTGGTCCTTTATCATATAAGAACCCCGACTCATTATTTCGTCAAAACATATCTATCTGTCTATGAGAGTGCCACCAGCCATATTCCCTCGAGGATTATATAAACAGTTTCTTGAAATTACATAATTGTCATTGTAGAAAGAAATTGATAGCTAAGCCTTCAGCCATATTAAACATATTCTTTTGCCAAACCTATAAAATAGTTATTGGGAAAGTGTTATATATAATCGGTATCATACAATAATATTGTGTAACACTATCGAACAATATTAAATAACAGCCTGCTTTTATCATCGTACAGTCCGATTAGACTGTTTCCATTCCATTGGAATAAAATAATAATAATGATATTAAAAAACATAAAATCCATTGTGCAGTCAATTTCATGTATCGATGACGTCAGATAATGATATCCACGTGTGATGAGCTTGCTAATATTGGGCGTACGTTGGAATCGCTATACACGCAGCAATACACTTACGTCAGGATAACACGGTTTGAGTCTGGGTGAAGGAAATTGTATTGGGGAATCACGAATCAGTACTCGCCACCATTTTGTTGTCGCTCATGGAACAGAATTATGGTACCGGATATCATTTTGGATATGTTCGGTCTTTGGTCCGATATCCACTGAGGTAGATCGCGTAAATCTTCACTTGACACAAACGTATTTAGCGCGTACATTTTGTTTCAGTTAGCGTCTATTGCGACTTGTTCTTTTTAATGTACGCAAATTTTCCGTTATTCCGTTCACGCCGTTTCGAAGACTTCTCGAAGTTTAATGTGGCACGCGAAGCAAAAAAAGGTGCATCAACTCACTCTTCATGAGCGACAATCCAAGATGGCCACCATCCCAAGGGATTTACACGGCAGTGAAATCAAAATGGCGACGAGTAAAGATTCCCCTAAACATTTTTCTTGGTTTGGGTGAACCGGATAGTTTTGAAAGAAAACGAATAACAAACAAACTGAAATTTAAATTTCTCATATTTGTTAAATGGTCAAAATAGTTTGCCATCGTTAACTCCTTAAAACGAAGAAATATTCTTGTATAATTAGTGATTGATTTGTAAATATTGTTATTTCCCTCAATAATATAAAAACTATTTGATCCGTTGTATTAGCTTTACGGTATCTATTAAACATCGTGGTTAAAGTATACTTCATTGTTGATTTATTTTGTATTGTATAAATACAAGTGGTCTAATGGTTTGCTCTCTTCAACCTAGGCTATTTTCTACAATGCCGTTTCTTTAGGAGAATTTCTCCGTTATGAACTTAAGATTGACACGCTGTAAGTTAGGTTGTTGCATCCATCTATATCAAAATCACAAAACCGGCCAAGGCCTTAAAGGGACTAGCCTAGATTCCACTTAGAATTAAAAACTTATGGAAATGCTCTAAATAAAGATTAAAAGTGTAGTAATATCCAAAAAAACTACAAAAATTTGCATAGAAATGGCTCAAATTGAGAGATAACTAATTTGCACTATATCATTCTTTGATGGTGGTGTGACTATCTTGTGTTTTCTGAATCCTAAATTTGTACCTCAGATCTGGATTACCAGATAAAAAATCAAACTAAGCTCTTAGAGATAATTTAAAACATATTAAATGAGAAACAATTTCATCAAAAATAATTTGTTTACCCATCATACGTGTAGAAACAAAATCTTTTTAAATTTTGAAACTAGAAACACTGTTTTCACATCTTTTTTTTCGCCGGCGAAAAAATTAAAGCTGATAAAGAATTGCAATTTTCTCCAATATTCCTCAAAATCATGGAAAAATACTTGTAGGTTATTTTACTATAAACATGTTCTACCGATTCATGTAAAACAAATATGTAGGTAAAAAATTAGTGGGAAGAATCTAGACCAGTCCCTATAAGTAATTATGACGTTATAAAGTACATTCCGTCTAAAAGTTATTACAGCAGCTAATTACGATAAAAAGCAAAACAAAACACAAAGAAACGATTACCTTTCAGCATGTTTATTAAGGCCGTCTGACAGGGGTGTAGCTAAGTGGCTGGCTCCCGGGACAAGTAGTGATACTGAGTTCCCCTGGGCGCCCCTGAATTAATATGGCAAAAAAGGTACACCCCAAAAAAATCTAGCAGCTTGAAAAACTGCTCTTTTTGGCTTAAATTTGTAATGGGGCGATCTTCACGTAGCCCAAGATCCAGATATGAGATTCGCATCTCTGTAGACCGTTATACACGTATTTGCATTTACGCAAACTGCTGTGCAGCTGATTCGGATCTGACGCTCGTGTAGCCACAGTCTACTGCAAAGCGGCTTACGGAGATGCGCATTCATCTGGATTTGCACTCCCATGTAGTGCGCCCCTATATCTGCTAAACAACATGACCTGTAATATATACTTATATTGATATCATGCAGAATTTTTCATGTAATCTGTTCCAAATGTTTCGTAAGAGTGATTTATCAGCTTCTGTACAGAATCGTGGTTAAAAACCGTGATTGACGATTTTTTTAAAACAGCAATTTGCCGAGTAGCTCTTAAAATTAGGACGGCATACATTTAAGATTTATTAAAAACATACAATATCAAGATTATCAACAAAGCTAAAAAGATTTTTTCGTAAGTTCATACCACATGTACCGTGAGGATATCAAAACTGATCACAATGAGCAGATAAAACAGCAATGTGATGTGGCATAAAAATACAGTTTTTCAAAAATTTACAAATATCAAGTAAGATAAAAAACACATTATGAAACATGCTGCAAAAATCACATCAAAAATGTACACACAAAATGAAAAACTAGAGCGTCTGCCCTTAGCAAGGGCACGAGGTAAGTTCCGTGGGGAGTTTTAGGATGACCCCATGATGGATCTCCAGATATCAGATACGAAAGACCAATCTGATACCTCAGTCTTTTGGAGTTATAGTGGGGAAAGGGCTCAAAATGACCCTGGATGACTTTACATATTTTTTGACAATCCAATGAGGTCGTTTTTTGACCTTGAAATGACCAGTGGTAAACTTTTTTAACCATTCTTGAAATTTGACCTCAAATGACCTTTTGAATTTGACTGACCTTGACCTTGAATCAAGTGCTATCCATGATTCAAGTTTATTCCATGCACAGTCTAGGGTTCATGAGTTATAGCTGTGACTTTAAAATGACCTCGGATAACCTAAGATCAGTTTTTTGACCTTGAAATGACCTCTGGCCAACTTTTTGACAATTTTGAAAATTTGACCTCAAATGACCTTTCGACCTTGAATGACCTTGACCACCACCCCGCAAAAGTCACGCAGCGCGAGTTTATCCCGAGCCCCTTCACGTCACTAAGTTTCGTCATAGTGCGCCTTGCGGTTCTTGAGTTATGTCAAAACTTTAACCAAATTGCCACAAACACACATATCATGTTGGGAAAATGTGGAGCAAAAAAGAAAAAATGCCGGGAACCAGAGACGGAAGCAGGGAACCAGCCAAAAAGTAATAGATGGATGACCATTGACCATACCAACATTTCTGCCAAGTTTGGTTGAAATCCGATCAACCGTTTTGGAGTTGAAACAAATTGTGAGAAGAAAGAAAGAAAGAAAGAAATATGAAACGTCAAGAAATAAATAAGTTACGTGTGCCACGTAACTTAAAGACTAAACACAGGAAACTATCTGTGCTTAAAATAGAAAGCAAAAGTTTGATAAAAAAAACGACATTCCCCGTCATTGTTCATGGTAAAAAGTCACAAGATACTGTTAAAAAGGTTCCAGTTAAATTAATGAAAACATATGTGTCTTAAGACCTTAAAGCAACCGAGTATAACGTAAGTAAAGAAGCAAGGTCAAACAAGATATAGGCTAGCTATATCACCTACACGGTATTACTATAAATATGAGATTTTGCTTCCTAGGTATTATTGATGATTTGATTCCTATTCAGGTTAGACACGCCATTGATCTGTTTCATAATGGGAAAACACCTTTTTTTCCACACACACCAATGGTACAATTCACGGGTTAAACCACCGGGTAACACTAACAGGTACTCTTGAAAATGGAAAGCCATTTACTAGAGCCTTTCGATTACATTATACAAATATTGACTGCTTTGAGGGGCATGGTTTAAATTATTTTCCCGAGGTGATCTCAAAACCATGAATATGCCCGAAGCGAAGCTTAGGGCATATTCATGGTTTTGAGATCACCGAGGGGAAATAATTTTAACCGTGCCCCGAAGAAAAAGCAGTCAATATTCGTTTTTTAAATAAGTGATTTCTGCAATGTCAGTATAGGTTTAATATGTTCCCGGTTTTCTTACTTGTCTAGCTTGCGATATTATGCGCAGATGCAGTTGCAGGTTAATAAGACAACTCACATCAAAATTATAAGTTGTCTACCTTTAACACGATTCAGTTTTTCATGCAATTTGAAAGGGAATTATATACACAGCAAAAAATAAAGACTAAAAGTTTGCGATTAAAGTGTTTCGATTAAAAAAAGACTAACTTTTTTAATCTTTGAAAAGCAAATAACGTGTTTTCTTGTTAATCGCCGCCAGAGTAACTGTAAATTTCGGCTGAACAATGGAAAAACTCTTTATTTATTAATCGTTTGGTACATGTTCCGTACTTTTACTCGTAATTCGGAGCAAAACGTCGTGGTTCACAGATTAAAATTTACCGCGAACAACGACGTGATCACAACGCAAAATAGACCCCTTCGAGCCCTGCAGCGATAGAGACATTGCTGCATTGTATTCAAAGGTAAACGTAATGTTAATTTTGGTAAATTCTGAACTATCAAATGACGATGCATTGTCCACTCCAGCAAACATAATACGGTAAGCTTAATGGACTTCGATGCAAATACATCGAGCATTGACGATCTACGCAGCCAGTGACTGCTGTACAATACACATGCACAGCGACCGATGTGAAGTGTATTGTAAAGCAGCGCTGATCTTTACTGTACTTGTCTCATTGACATAGACTGTTTTGACTTCGTGGCTCATCTTTTTCCGCACCTTCTGAGCCACAGGATTTATTTAAAGGGTGTACTAGTCCATGCTTGGCTTGTAAAATGTGACAGGCCAAGTAGACCAATAAACAGTGTAATTCCGGGGGTGCAAATCAGTGTTGATATGAATAATAAAACTTGATGGTTCAGCACTTTAAAACCAAAATTAATAATAACATTTATCATCGAATATAGAAATAAATTCAGGTAGTCCCCATGGGGGACCATGCATAGATTTAACAATGCCTCCATCTCCATGCCTTTCATTTAATCAGTAATCGATTAAGTTTGAAATTTTAATCAACATGGGAGTAAAAAGGGAACTAGTCTATGGAGTAATTTTTGCTCAACATTTAAGATTAAAATATTTACTCTTTTAAAAGATTAAACAATTTAATCAACAGGAGAGTAATCCTTTAATCTAGTAACATCGATTAAAAATTACTCAAAAAACGACTAGTTCCCTTTTTACTACCGTGTTGATTAAAGTTTTACTCTACATTGAGCAATTGTTTTTTGCTGTGTATACTTTCTATTGATAGCTTGCTTGTGAAAATTTAAGCTTGGGTTTGAAGTTATGATGAATAGTGACAATAATGTTCCAGTTATTTTCTTTATAATGTTCAAGTTTAATTTGCCTGTCTCTCCAAACAGGAATAATCATTAAAATAAAAGATAAAGCCATAGGTCAAACAAATTGCAAAAGTAATGATATTTACGGGATAATATTAAACAAACAAATACAATAACATATTAAAAATCTAGTAAAATCTACTTGGTGGAACATTGATTAATTAGCATAAAACAAAATGGCTGCCAAAATAGGGAATAAAATTTCAAAATCGGTTTAATCGTTTTAAAACCGTTCTATTGTGTTTCACTCATCACAAAAGATAAGAAAAAGTATACTTTTATCCATCTCCGATGTATTGTTAATGAGTTTTATCCAAAAACGTGAAAGGTCATATCAGGGGTCACGTGATATGCCCTATGGGAGACGAAATGTTCAATATAGTCGGGATTTTTTTCAAAATGGTCTTAAATTGTTTCTCTTGCAAAACTATCCATACGAAGTAATATTTAGCAATGGCTCAGATGTACTGTTGCTATGGTTACAGATCAAAGTAAACTTGTGGTTTCAGATTCCAATGTAATGGTAAATATGAAATTTGTTTTGCCTGATACCATAGCAACCACTGGTCTAAAGCACTTTAAACTATTACTTCATGTAGACACTTTTGCGAAAGGAAAATTTTGAGACCATTTTGAAGAAAATCTGACAATGTTGAATGTTGTGTCTCCCATAGGAACTAATATGACCTTTCACAAGATTGGATATAAGTTATTAACCATACTTCGGAGATAGGTAAAAGAATACTTTTTTCTGATTCTTTGTAATGAGAGGAACACGTTGAAAGATTTTTAACATGATTTAACAAATTGTTCAAAGTTACCCCTATTTTGGCAGCCATTTTGTTTTATGTAAATTAATCACTGTTCCACCAAGTAGATTTTTCTGGATTTGTGATATGTTGTTATATATATATATATGTCTGATATTATCCTGCAAATGTCGTTACTTTTGCATTTTGTTTGACCCATTTTTTGTTTAATTTTTACAAGCCTAAAATTTGCGCGACCGACAACCTAACATTTTGATGTAACGCGTCACAAATATATGACTTTTCATTAAATGCGGATATGTAATAATTCGACATTCAAACACACAACATGTTCTTCCCATGAAAATGTTCTTAATGACCACTGTTTAATATGATAAACACCATATAATTAAAGAATATTTGTACTTTAGCTTTAATGTTAATGTACTTGTTTGAACTATTCAACCAATGGTAACGTGAGACATAATTATTATATATGTTGCTCAAAGATGTGTGATAATTTTCACCTTACTGTAAAGAAACACCTGCCTAAGGTTAATATAAGCTATTCATGCGCGATGTAACTGATTGCCGATGTGGGTCGGTCTAGTATTTTTTGACTTTGGGCAGCTACCTGCTGCAAAAGTAATTCCAAACACACAAACATGCTGATGTGAAATTAATGTGTATTTCCCTCACGTTATATATTGTCACAAATAAGCTTAAAATAAAGTAAGTGTTCAAAATCGGAAATATGATTAAACCTACCGGATGGTAACCACCCAACCGTTGATGACTTTCTTTTCCTCAAAGTAAGTGAAACGGTAAAATATTATACAATTATACTACCAGTATCTAGTGACACTCAACTTTGCGTTTTTATACGGTATAATATATGTGGTCCGCTCGCCAGTCCGACAGCTTGCTAGTTCGACAGCTCGCTAGTCCGAAGGCTCGCTAGTCCGAACACGTTATTCAATGGGAAAATATAACCTTGAAAAAGACTCATTAGTCCGAAAAAAAACAGCTCGCTAGTCCGAAGGTTCGCTAGTCTAAATATGAAAAAAGGCTGGTCAGTCCGAATTTTTAAATCCAGCTTGAAATTCCGAACTTTAAAATAGGCTGGCAACAAATCCGAATTTTAAATTAGGCTTACTAGTCCAAATTTTGAAAACAGCTCGCCAGTCCGAATTTTTAAAATAAGTAATAAAAATATGCACGTTTTTCTTTTCGGACTAGCAAGCTGTTTTTAAAATTCGGACTAGCGAGCTGTTTTCAAAATTCGGAATAGTGAGCCTAATAATTAAAATTCAGAATGGTGAGCCTATTTTAACATTCAGACTAGCGAGCTTTTCTAAAATTCAGACTGACAAGCTGCTTCTAAAATTTGGACTGGCGAGCCTTTTAAAAATTCGGGCTGGTTAGCCTAAATTACAATTCGGACTAGCGAGCTGTCGGACTAGCAAGCCGTCAGGCTAGCAAGCATTCGGACTAGCGAGCTGTCCCCTAATTTCTTGGTGGTTTGAAACCCCTTCATTGTGCAATGGTTAAGACCCTTAGACTCTTACTGGTAGAAATATATGTTGCAAAACAAAAATGTTATTTAAAAAGTAATAATCTTAAAGTAATGTACGAATGATTGCCACAGATCATCTTTGTCATTTGTTTGTTGCAAGTTATTAAATAACTCTTTCAATATTGTTATCTTGCATAGCTAGTTGCAAATTCTGTACCCTATCACTAATGTGCCAAAAGACTCCAAACCATTCCACATGAATATATACACTGAAAACATTATTTCGTCAAACGTGGTGGAAAAGTCGTCAAACAGGGGTTATAAATTAGTCATGCAAAACAAATGCAGGACAAACTATTTTTGTACCTGTACGAATTACAAATCTGTGCAGGACGAGTTTGAACGAATGACAAATGTACTTTTTGTTAATTGACAAATGCACATTGTCATGAGCCAAGGTCAAGACAAACTAATGAAGGTATGACAAGCTATGTTGACAAACTTCTTTGAGCACGACTAACCATACTTGAGAGCTGACGAATTTGCATGACGAATGATATCGTATAAAACGGGTTTCCGTACCTTCAAGAAGTGGCGTGGCGTTTTATTCTCGAGTCGATTGCACATGAGGACAATAAGCGACAACACCTCTTTTGATTCAGATAGAACAACTCTTTAATTCCAGGTTAGGTTTGTGCCTAGCCTATCATCACATTCCGACCAGACCGCATTGGATTCGGAGTCGGACAGAACCACAATACTGGACTCAGAATTCCCGTATTCATGCTTAAGCTTACTCATACTTCATCATCAGATTCTGACCAGACTAGTCCATCTAGATGGACCTCACAAGCGAGTGAAGTAGGCGAACGCGATGCGTTCGTTTGCGAGGTCCATCTGGATGAGCTAGACCAGACAGCCATTGCAAAACCTGCAAGCAGAACCTGAGTGTTTCGTCTCGTTGATTTCACATGGATTGAGCCATACCTAAATGGAATTATTCTACCGAAAACAAAACCTCTTGAAAACTAGTCTCGCTTGACAAATTATGTGACAAATTTTTATTCTTGCATGACAAATTAATTTTTTTGCATGACAAATTATTTTTTTCTCATGACAAACTTACTTTTCAGCATGACTAATTGTCATGAGAAAGTCGTCATACTAGACCGTTTTTCATGACTAATTATAATTCGTCGTTCAATACTAGTATGACGAATTCCACGACAAATTATAGTTTGTCATACTAGACCGTTTTTCATGACTAATTATAATTCGTCGTTCAATACTAGTATGACGAATTCCACGACAAATTATAGTTTGTCATACTAGACAATTTTCATGACAAATTATTATTTGTCAAGTGGTGAAACACAATTTTCAGTGTAGGCTTATAATACAAATACAAGATTACACAAAAATTGAACTGACTTAATAGCAGGTGTTAGCGAAATGAGGGGGTTGAAAACAGCTACGCACGTCTAAGCAAAATATACATACAATCTGAGTAGTTTCAGTAGCCGAAAGGCAGAATTTGCTGGTCATGCTAACACTCTATGCATGGACGTAATGCTAGATTTATTTCATAAGTGAGACAATAAATTGTCAGTTTCTTCGTAGTACTATTCGTGTAGCAATGCTCCTAAGGGAAAGGATACTTTACGACGAAAGCTGAATGCTATCAAGTTAATGGCTCATTCCAGTTAAAACTAAACCTTTTTTGATTTCAAACAAAAAATAAGCTTTTTTATTCGACCATATGAGCAGTTTTTTCAGTCATACGTTTGTTACTCAGTACGTGAAAAGTATTTTCTAATCAGAAATTTTGAATTTTTTCTACCCGTGCATGAATGAGCACATGTTTTCATTCAAAAATGTCACAAACGTTACCAAAAGGTTACAACAAACTGTCATAAACGTTGACAGACGTTTCCAAACAAAACATTGCATAAAAAGAAATCCTGACGATAGAATTTCCTACCACTGTTATTAACTATTTGTAAATATGTTATCAATCATCTGTGAAAAGCGCAATAAAATATTCGCTAACATGTCAGAGAATTTTTACTTTTGAAGTCATTTGGACCAAAAAACCATTTCCGTGCGAGGTCACAAACGTTACTGAACGTTACATTAACTTTATTAAATATTTTGGCAATTATTTGAATCTTTAAACACCTGCATGTCTTGATCCCACCAGTGAGCACCATTATCAACAACAAACTTGTTGATATAATGTTTATGCTAGGTTCTGTGGCCATTTAAAAGTGAAATTTTCCAATTTTTTGGTCACAAACGTTACTTTTGAATCACCCTAATGTATATTGCGGCTTTTCAATGTAATGGATAATCTATTCTGTCTAGGAGAAACGAACGGATGTTTTATTTAATGCACTTTCTGAAATCATTTTGTGAAACAATAACGAAGTTAGTGGGCGTGTTTTGTCACAGTCATTAAATTGTTCCTGATGTAGTATACAAATATTGACTACTCATGAGGGCAACACTAAAAACTTGTGCCCCAGAGTGATCTTGAGACTATATACCGTACTTTTCTATATAGAAGCACAGGTGCCTCTAAACGGGAACTAAAAAAAAATCCGGACACACGGGATAGCGCCATCCTTTATTAAACGACTGTTTATTAAGGATACGTGAATAAACTTATGTTTTTCTCGATCTATTAAAATCATCTGTCATGGTCGGCTTGTCATGAATAATGGATTTGATTGTCGTTGTATATTTATCAATGTTTTCGAACAGGATATTCCTCATTTATTGAATGATTGTGAACAAGTGTATCGATGATATGTGATCTATATTTTTTTCAGTAACTGAATCACTCTGAAACTTGCATTTTTTTCTCAATTCATTTATTTATTTGTCAACCTGCAGGGTTTAATTGGGCAGGTATATTTCTTTTTTGGAGGGACGGTCTTAGAGGTGGTTGTAGTGATAGGGCATTATCACGCGTTACCAATGGACTTTAGCTGTTCATCAACCTCTGTAAACTGGCAAACATGTAAAGATCTCCCCATGGACGTTTGTCGCATATTAAGCGTCTTTTGAATCCAATTTGAAATACTTACACAATTTTCAAAATGACAAAATTTCTGATAACTTGAACAAAAGTGTTTGGTAAATGAATTACAAAAACACTGAAACACACATGAAAAATTTAATGGAGTTATAAAAAGATGAATAAATTAATAAAGAAATAGGCCCTAAATACATTTTAAAAAACAATAAAAATTAGAGGATCAATTTTACGCTAAAAGTCAGAATGGGACTCGAACGTAGATGTAGATGTTCCACTCTTGACAATGTTCCAAATCTATACCACTAGACCAAGCAAGGAAGCGATAGACGTGATGAATTTTCAATCCCTATTATCGCATTAGCGGAATAAATCTCATAGTATCTGTAATCAGAGCTATTGAAAGCATGTCAAAAATTGAAATAATAATAATAATAATAATAATACCGGCGCTAAACATGATCATTGCGCATAACAAAGAAATATATATAAAAATACAGAAATATATAAACAAAAATACACAGAAACAAAAGTGCATTAGAACATATAGGTCTTCAAGCCCTTTTTGAAACTTGATACTGAAGAGGCAGATCTTATTGTAGATGGAATCTGATTCCAGAGAGCTGGTCCATAGATACCAAACGACTTGTCTCCAGCACGTTTGTTACTTTTTGCAATGACAAGTCGTGTGGTATCCATAGCCGAACGAAGACCTTCCCTTGGTGGAACATAGATGGCAATGCAATCCTTTAAGTAGATCGGTGATAGATCATTGAGAGATTTGTATATGTGCAAAAGTATTTTAAACTGAATACGCTTATCAATGGGAAGCCAGTGTAGGGACGCAAGCAGAGGAGATGTTGGATGACGTTGGAAATGCGTTGTGATTATCATGATGCAATATCTACAGGTGCAAAAGTTGCGCAATAAATCACTTTGAAAGTTATCTATTAATAACTAACCATTACTTGCAAATCCCTTAATGGATCAATGGAATCAGATAATATGTTGGTACCTGAGAAACCGTGGTTCGAATCCTACCCAGCCCTATAATAAAATGCCGTTTTGTTTTTTTTCTTAATTCCTTAAATCAGCATTGCAATTCAGAATTGGCAGAGTAAAATTATGAATTACAGGCCTATGATGGAATCAATTTCAGCTCTTATATATGTATATAGAAGTGCAATCAAAATTGAACGACTCAAGAAATATTGTGAAACGCCAACAAACAATATGCTTTTATGTAGAATTCAAAGGTACTCAAACTTCCAATCAATATAGGTACGAATTAAATTCTGCGTAACCGTTCCAACTGATTTGAGATTCAATGCGTTTCAAAATATCGAGCAAAACATAATAGTTTGTTCACGTATCCTTAATAACCAGTTGTTTAATAAAGGATGGCGCTGTCCCGTTTGTCCAGATTTTTTTAGTTCCCGTTTAGGTGCACCTCTGCTTCTATATAGAAAAGTACGGTATATACAATACCGAGGTCAAGGGAAAAAGTATGATAGTCTTAAGATCACTGAGGGGAAGAAAAAGTGTTTACTATTGGCTCATTCTCAGATAAAGCGTGCAACTTTGCCGTTTTGGTGTCGCTCATGTTCGTGTGACTAGTTTAGCGTTGTTAAGCCTATTACAAATAATT
>JXSR01S036911.1:0-10511 GCA_000969725.1 Ophiothrix spiculata | reverse complement strand
TTATTGTCGGGGCCCCGACAGTAATTACAACACAGTAGTCTATGGGGATTTTCAAAATGCTGAAAAAGCTTGTAACTTGGAAACTAACCGTCAGAATCAAGCGACATTTTCAGTACATATTTATGTTGTACTCTTCTTTTTATTTAGCTAGAAAAGAGGCAACATCAAAATCATGAATTGCACCTTTAAGAGCTGAAATTGAACTACAATTCAGTCGACAGTTGTCGACGTCAAACTGTCGACGTCAACAACCAAAACGGTCACCATAATGACATTGGAGTTAATTTAGTGTAGTTATGAATCATTGGATACCTTTAAAGTATGTGCATTATCAAACAAATGAATTACGGTACCAAAAAAAATAGAAAACACTAAATACTCTCTTTTTTGTCTGTTTCCCATAGATCCAGATCACCAAGAAGAAGACCTAGGTGAGTCAGTTATTTGTTGTCAAATCACATTAGGCCATAAAGAATTTGATATCACTGCCATCATCCTTCCTGACTGTTTTTATTTTGTAAATTTTCTCTCACAACTCTTTGAAAGAACTTTTGAAGTAGCCATTTAGACCACTTTTTTTCAAAGATACCTCTCTTTTTTTCTCTGAAAATGTAACATTTACTGGTTAAAATAACAATTTTTGATTTCTTTTAAGTATTTAAGTATTTTGCCAGGGTTGCATACTTTCTTTTGATTCCAAATGTAAGCAAGAAGCAAACCTCACAAAATAATTTTCAGAGTTCAAACTCAATTATGCGCATGTCAAAATCAGAGGCACATCAATATTGAAGAGCACCACACGACACACCTCCCAAGTATCTTGCAGTCATTATTGCAGTGTCATGCTTTATTCCTCTATGGAAGGTCTAGCTTTATCCTAGCAGACTATCATACCTCTTTCTTACCAAGGGGCAGAAAGTCTTTGAACAAAATACATTCCTTTGTTATTTCTACCTACAGATCACGCACACCATCGCCTAGAAGATATCGTCGCAGTAGATCACGATCACAGTAAGATCACATTTTTTATTTTATCTTTATCTATCCCGAGTCACTCTGTCTTTTAAACTAACCCTAACCCCACTGAATCTCACAATATCCATTCCACAAAGTTAAGAAAATTGCCTAAGTCCAAATACGTCATAGACCGGAGATAGCTATGATCACGAAATTGCTGCCATAGAAGCGCATGGTCAGTGGCTTGACAAAGTGATCACTGGATTGGGGTGCGAGAGGTCCCGGGTTCGAATCCAGGAGAAAATCTGCCATTTTTGACATACAGATTTCCGAGGAGATGATTGTTAAACCAAGAAGTAGTCAAAAGTGTTAGGGTTAGTAAAGCCTTCATATGGGTCTCCCAATGAATCTCACAATATCCATTCCACAAGGTTAAAAAAATCACTGAAATCCAAAATATGTCATAGACTGGAGATAGTTATGATCACAAAATTACTGCCAAAGGGCATGCTTTGTGGCTTGACAAAGTTATCATTGGATCAGGGTCTGAGAGGTTCTGGGTTCGAATCCAGGAGAAAATCTGCCATTATTGACATGCAGATTTCCAAGGAGATAGTTTTTCAACGAAGAAGTGGTCAACAACAGCGCGCAAATTTGTTGATAATTTTTGTGGCTGGACGAATTCAATTTTACAGCATAATCTGTAGGATGTCCAAACTTTCCTCCCTGAACTTAAGCTTCACTCTGAAAATCTATCCTTCTTTTTAAAGTCATGATCCAGGAATAGGTGGTTGTAGACACAGGTTTTCATCATGAAAGACATGTATGTAAACTACGTCCAATGTGTCTTTGCTCAAGCTTTAGCCCACCCTCCTGGGATAAAAATATGCTGATACATTAGATGTGTCAGTGTTGATTTGTGATACTGCAATCTACATCATCTTTGAATCCACATTTGTATTTTAGATCACCTGACAAGAACCGTGGCGGTGATGAAGGTGCATACGGTGGTGGCCCTTCACAAAGACCTAGAGCACAACCACAAGCAAGAAGAGCAGAAATAGTAGATGGTAAGTTGGAGACAACATATACAAACAGAATCAGTTTTCACACAATGAGCTTATTGTAACCAACTTGGGACAAGCTGACGGGACTTGACTTGACGTACATACAGGGTGTGCATTTCTTTCGTTTTTACTTCTTTGATTGCAGTGATTGAAACAAGTGCTCCTAGTTTCTGTATCTACTTCTTCTAAATAGACATTAAAATCAGCTTAAAAGCTTGAAAAGAGTTCCTTTAAAACAATAAAATACTTTGATCTTTGCATGTTTTGTACTGATATTTACTTTTATGTATTAGCACCACAAATTTAACATCTTTATTTGATTTCGGCAAAGGATAAGAATATCTGGCCATCGGCGCCAATACTATAGCGATACGGTACATCAGATTTTACTTAGTGATAACACAGCAACTTTAAACTTGATTTACAGCTATTTTTATTTCAAAATAGAAAATGAAGATTGATGTTGAGAATAGTGAGAATTGAAATTTGTAATCAAGTCAATTTTGAAATTACTGACTTTCTGCTCATTTCGATGGAGAACCTCTCAGCTAATTTGCCGAAAAGAAACGCAGGAAGAAAAAAAGTGTGGAAAAATTCAGAAAGAAATCTGTATAATTTGGTTTTTCCCCTTTGCTCCCATAATTTCAGTCAAATTTCTATTGAAAAATTGAAAAAAAAATCCCATTTTTTTCATCAACATCCACTGACTTTTTTGTTTTGACATGCAGAATCTGAGCTGGATGAAGACGAATTAGAAATGATGAAGGTCATGGGATTCTTTGCTTTTGATTCCACCAAGGTAAGTAGATCAATAAATGATGGATCTTGAAGCAAATTTTAGTTGCCCCAACTGAGTGATCCAAATCAAGGGAAATCAGGATTTGTGTAAAGAATAGGTTTTCAGTTTGCGATCTGCAGACCAACTTTGGCCCACCAACCAATATTAGAAATATGGGGAAGGCATTGAAAAAAATAAATAAGACGATGAAAAAAAATGTGGGTTTTTTTTTTTAAGTTTTGCCAAAATCATGTAAAATCAGCCATTTTTTGGCCAGAATTTAACATTTTTAGTTAATTTTTTGTAAAATATTTCTCCTTTTCTCTCAATTTTATTGGAATTTGGGGTTATTTTAGGCAAAAAATAATTGTTGATACAAGGCATAGGTTAGGATCTCCTCTTTCCGTTGGTACCAGAGTTATGGAAATCAATCAAGAAATGACTAATAAATGGCCAACCTGAAAATGTTGATTTTAGTGAAATACAATGCTGATTTTTTTGGCTAAAAGAGGACCTCTACAAATGTACAAAGTAGGTCAGTTTTAAGCGGGAGAAAAGTGTTACTTGCACAGTGGCTATCTAAAGGCAACTAAAGGGTCATATATTGAAATGATGTTCCTGGCTATACTTCTTCTTGGTGATCTTTAAAACTTCTTGATATCCCCTCATACTTTTTGTTAATAGTCAAATTGAAGCACACTTTTCCATCCCATTTTTCAGGGTAAATTTTTAGAAGAAAACCAAACAGGACCATCAGCAGGTGTAGCCAACATCAACACAAAACGGAAATACAGGTAAGGCATACATCAAATATACAGAGTCACAATGCAGTATGTGCATAGCAGATAATATGCAACATACTTTCTTTTACTTTAGGCTCATTCCACAGAAAATGAAATCTTTTCTTGACTTCAAGAAAAATATCAGCTTTTTTTTATTTGACCATACACTCGCGGTCTAAAGTATTTCCACACAAACACTTTATTCAGCCATATCTCACAAGGCATTTATAAGGAAACTATCGGGAAACTTATGTTGCTTTTGTGCAGATCTGATAAGTAATCTAGTTAAGTGTAAAATTTAGCTCCGATTGGGATCAACCCCCTCACGTACGGGTAGGGGGCAACAACACAAATGGGTCGAAAAACGTGATTTACATTGGTACTTTGGACCACGAGTGTATAAGCAGGTTTTTCAGTCATATGTTGTTACTTGGTACGTGAGAAGTATTTCCCAAATAGGAATTGTGAAGTTTTTTTTATCTGTGCATGAATTGAATAATCACATGTTTTGATTAAACAATGTCACAAACCATACCAAAGGTTATATCAAAATGTCACAAAGTTACCAAATAAACAAACAATACATTAAAAGAAATCCTGGTGATAGAATTTCCTATCACTTTATGAAATTATTTGCAAACATGTTACCCATCTGTGTAAAGCGCAATACAAAATTTGCTTACACGTGAGAGATTTTTTACTTTTAAGTCATTTAGAGCAAACAAATTTTTCCGTGCAATGTCATGATGTCACAAACATTACCAAACGTTACATGAACTTTATAATTTGTGATCAAATTCACGAAAATATGAGGAATTTTTCACCTTTGTCAAGTAAATAAGAGCAAAATGACCCATCAACCATGTGTTCAAAGCTTTATTGATGTCCTCTGATATAATTAAGACCGTTGAGTCTGTTACTACAGATGCCTGTTGACAGACACATCAAGTTTCTGACACGTAACCTAAAAGCCGGTAAATCGGGTATATGGTACATGTACATGTGAGCCGGTATACCGGTTCAAAGGGTTAAAGTGAAATTATTCACTTTTTTTTGGTCACAAACGTTACTTTGGAATCTCCCTTTAAAAGATTCATGCAGAAATAGTCAGACGATCAATGCTCTTTCATCACAATGTTAAAAAAAATGTTTGTTTGTTCCCCTGATCGCCCTCTAATGAATCACTCTCAAGAATGAAAGCCAATTTTATGAAGATGGGAATAACAGACGGTACTTCTGTACTTCAACATATATATCTATATATATAAAGGCGGGAATTATGGGACTTTCCTTCATCTGCAAGTAAACATAATCCCAGTTACATGCGCGCCGTAGATACTGATGTGTGAGTCACACATGCAACGCGCACTGTGTCTCCTGCAGTTATGGTGTGTCCAGTTACGCACGCGCTTATCTGTATCAATTCACGATGTGAAGAGGCCGCCTATTTAGTGTTGATTAAAGTATAGTTCAGAATGTGGTAGACTAGCATAGACATTCAGATTGTCTATGCTAGTTTCAAATCTTAGAAATTTATTGTTTTTTACGAAACCGGCATCAAACAATTTGATTTTGAAATTGTCTCTCGTTTTTTGTTGAGAACTTTGGTTAACTTATATTAATCAATTCTTATCTTGGTTTTGGTTTTGATTTTTTCAGACAATATATGAACAGACGAGGCGGATTTAATCGACCACTAGATTTTGTTGCCTAGGATGTCTGCTGCTGTGTCATACTATGCGAACACTGCAACGGTATTCTGTTTTTGTGATACTATTTATGCTAAGACTTGACTTCTAAAACCAGTGATGTCGCTTGAGACTTTGATATTCAGAACAAGATTAACTGATCAACAAGTTTTAAGATGACAAACTCCTATCTGTCAAAAATTTCCGTATTCTGAAAAAAGTATATGTAATAGTTGCTAAATGGATATCTCTTAATAGATTAAAACAATATCCTATGTGGATTTGCTACTGTAGATCCTGTTTGTTTCTTCTAGTGAGATTTGGCACTCGGTCAAGATCACAGGTAGTCTAGGCTAAGATTCACACCTACTTACAAGCTCAATGGGCTTTCCCCCAATCCCGTTTTACACATGTATCATTTGCTCTGTTTGGAAACTGAAGCGAAGACAATATATACCGGTGGTTTCACAATAAAATATGGTTACTCTGCTAAGCAGATTCGGCAGATAGGAGGTTGCACTGCAAATATCTTTCCATCAAGGTCATCTAGTTTGGAGGAAAAATGACGAAAGTTGGTGTTATGTGTTTACTTTTTTAAGACTCGTATGTGTTGTTGTATGTAACTGTTTTAAAATAGAAAAGATACACTGTGAAAAATAGACTTACTCTTAAACTTGCAAAGTATTTATTTACGTACAGGTCCAAATCACCATATCTGATGTAAAAATTGTTTGTTATGGATCTGACACGCATCAGTATATTATGGCCAACAAGGACAATTTTATATATGGCATATGTGTAACAGACACCACCATTTTGTTAACAATTTGAACGTACTTCTAACAATTGCATAATGAACATAAAGGCTTAAAACAAAAACATTGTGCATTTGGCATATATTGACTTTGATATGTTGATGTGACAGGACCATTTATGCTAAAGTCACAATAGAAAGAGTAGCCGGCCAAGCTTCAACCGACCTGCTACGCCACAGCAAGCAGAACCCACACAAGCGTTAACTTTTGGGTTATAATTGCTGTGAACATGTAAAATTTGTGGGGGCTTTATCTGCTGTAGCGTCTGCTGTAGCATGTCAGCAAGGCCAATGCTAGACTGACTGCTCTTTCTATATGCAGAGATGCCAGTCAGTGTTACCAAAATTTCCTGAAATGCTTGTAAATTTCCTGAAAGTAGGTATAGTCCTATTCTTTTTTACAGGATAAACTAAGCAAAATTTCCTGAAATCAGGAAATTTCCTGAAAACTGGCATCTCTGTATATGTGTCTTCAACATTACCAGTGTAGTATTTCTTTTTGACAATCTGATCATTGTCTTTTCAAAAAAAAACACCTTCAAATTAGCTTTAGGTTTGAAGTAGCAGACCATCAAGTTGTTGCAATTTTAGGTGCAGCAATGCAGTACAACACACATTTGCATAATTATTGTGATGGGTCATCGGGCCACAGTTGAATTCAATCCAAGTTTCCATGCCAAATGGACAATGTAAAGGTGCATTTACACTCTGAAGACTTAAGGGTAACGACAAGCAGGGGTAACGACAAGCAACAGAGACCTGCATATAGCAGTTTTGAATTCTTCGTCTGTCATCGTTAGTTGAAGACGGTTAACGCTCACACAATCCGCTTACACTCTCATTACTATCAGCCGTTTTCAGTTGCAAGTTTTTAGTTGCAAGTCTGTTACCCTCTGTCAAGATGAGTCGTCACAGTGTAAATGCACCTTTAGCAATATATCAGTGTGTCACGCATGCTACAAAGGATTTTACAAGATGACACAGTCGATACTGCACACTTAAAATTTTTGCAGCAACCAATGAGTCACTCTGAAACCAGTATCAAATAAATCTCTGACATGGACATCCAGAGCCTTGTGTATCATAAATGCAGGGCTTTATTTTTGAAAAATGCTGAAGAGCTATAACTCTCCTGGAAGGTTCAAGGAGAGTTGTCAAGAGAGTGATTTGAGGTCATACCATTAGGAGAGCAATCGCTCTAGCTAGCCTTAAAAATGAAGGCCTGAAATGTGTATGCACATGATAGACTAGTCATTCAGATTGTCATGTTCATGTCCGAAATATATTTGAAACAATAGCACAATGTTTTGTATCGTTTCGAACGTCTAGAGATAATTGTGATGGCTTTACAAAAGTATTACATTTTCCAACAATGACACTAGCAACAATTGGCCACAAATTCCTGCAAAATTGATCAGTTTTCACAAAAAATTCTTAAATTTAATTTGCTTTAGATTTACTTTAGCGGGTTAGGACTACTAACTAGGAAATGACTGTAAATGTAATGGAAAAAACAGGCTCTTATTTGATATACGAATTATGTTAGAAAATGACTATTAAAATTTGTGTAACATTTGGCACACCCAGTAATAGAATATGTCAGAGTAAAACTTGAGCATATTTTGGTCTTTGAGGAAACAATTTGCAAGACTAAACACAATGTTTGCTTATGCTGTAGTTTTGACCCTGAGTTTTGACGAATGAAATTAAATCAAATTTTGTATCCAAATACTCATGCTCAGATCTGCTAACTACATTTAATATCTAGTTTGAACTATCTTATATATTTGGATTCATTCAACCATAACACCGGTGTTATATTGACAAAGGAATTACAGGGTTCGTACGGTCCTTGAGAGTCCTTGAAAATCCTTGAATTTGAAAACACCTTTTCAAGGCCTTGAAAGTCTTGGAAATTTGCACAGAGTCCTTGAAAGTCCTTGAAAATTGATAATTTATGGCTAACTGATTCCAAATTCAGCGAGTGGATTGATGTCGGCAGGAACAAGAGTTCAGCATACTGCAAATTATGCTGTGGTAAGTCCTTGAAAATCATGCTTTTGGACCTTGAAAGTCATTGAAAAGTCCTTGAATTTTAAAGGCTCCAAGGTGTACGAACCCTGGAATTAATTTAAGCATCAGTGGGAGTGTTGAACCTACCCTCCTTAAGTCTTCACTTGTAATCACTTTTAGTCTTGATCATCTGACACACAGATTCAGTTCCCATTTACATTACTTCCATAAAAGAATAGGTTGAAGGTTCACTTTAATGGAAGAAATAAGTTGCATCAAAATTTTGTTGTGCTCTTTTCTTTTGCAATCCCAAGATTAAACGCTAAAATGTCTGACGACTTTAGGAGGGAATGTTCAAGGCTCTCTTGATGATTTCATAGACTGACTACAGTATTATGTAAAGCCTTGTGATTTGGGATGTTGACTTGTTATGTGTCTGGGAAATTTCCATAAATGAAGCAACTGCTGGTCACGTGGTATGTTGCCTATTATATATGTGAATATCCACCACAAACCTCCAGTAACGCTGCTTTCATACTTATTGTCACTTTGCAGCTTTGTTCGTTTCTCACTTTTGTAGCTTTTCAGTTTTGTAGCGTTGCAGCTTCATGTCTTTCTGAAAGTAAATTCATTTTAACTTGACAAATCTTGGCATGCGACAAAATTTTGCCGATATCGACATGTGGCTTTGCTGCTGTGACAACCGGAAGCGGCAAGTTTTTGCAAAAAATATATATGCACTTGCTCGTTTGAGCCAAGTGGAAAAGAGAAAAAAAATATACGTCCTGCAGCGACAAAACTACACAAGTATGAAAGCAGTATGAAAGTCAAAGAGAACCAAGAAGTTTAGTTTATGATTCTTCAAAACATGACATGTCATGATCCATAGTAAATTGCATTGAAGTTTTAATTTAAATTTGACAACATAGAAAGTGTTAGTTTTCAAATATTGGAGTTGACAAAAATATATTTTGCTAAGAGTTTAAGTAATTTGTAATGTAGTTTAAAATGAAAAAAGCTGACTGTACTGGAGGTTTGTAATGGATAACCAGATATAACTTTTCTTTGCTTAGTTAGATTTTGTATTTTAAGGAAACATTAACTGTTCTTATTAAACATGTAGTTAGTGAAAATTCAGAAAGTAACCGTCAATTAGATAGAATCCAAGTTTTACAAGTACACCAAAAAATATTCAATAGTAGGGGTTAACTGTGTTCATATAAAGAAAATAAACCTGTCAGAATTATTATATATATAAAGTGTTTATTTCGTTGTTGAATCTTCATCTTGTACGAGGGGTATCAAAAAGTTATAGACTTTGCCCAGAAGAAATAGAGACAGGACTGTAATTCTATTAGGAGATCTTTAAGGCATTTTTACATAGAAACTGTGCAAAGTAACATTTCTCCCACTTTAAACTAACTGTCCACAGACCATCATTGTAGATATATTCTCTACTGAAAAAAAATCCATTTTGTATGTTGATGAAAATCAATATTTTCAGGTCAATTTGGTATCAATTAAAAGAAGAGCCCCCTACCCTTACTATGATATCAAACTACTAAATTTGGGGTGTGTCATCATAGATTTTCTTGGCACTGTAACCATTCAAACACAGGGCCTAAAACATGCCGTGTGTCTCTGTTTTCTCTACACAGAATATGCAGTGAGAGGGCTGGTTGCTGACATTTATGACACCATTTTTGCACCATAAAGGTTGTATAACTATCCTGACAAACTTTCACCGACATAGCTCTTTCTCTTCTGGGTAAAGTTTAAAACATTTTGATACCTCCTCGTAAGGTTGAAAAATGTTCAGCTGTTTGCACTTAAAGGTGTAGGTTCCTATTCAGGGACCAAAATAACCTAAGGCAATAAGGCAATTTGCCAAGGGTGCCCTTACCATTTATTTGCCTTGGTGCCCTAAAGAACTGAATACACCTTTAACATGTAATGCCTTGGTGCCCTTTTCAAATTGCCTGCCCGCCCTAAAACCTTATTTTGGGCCCATTTTAGGATGTGTATAATTTATTTTACAGGCATGATTATCTTCAGGTTTTTGCCTGAATTCAGGCAAAAATGCTTGGGAAATTCACATTTTCAGGCAAAATAACAAAAAGCCATAACCATCCCTGATTTTAACTGATTGACCTTGACCTCTGAAATGCATTGTGCAAGGTTTCAAGCTTTGCTCGTGTCTTGTTTTCTCCTGAGAGGCAAAAGAAAGTATGCAACCCTTGGGATGAGTCTGTTATGTAAATACAAAAGAAATGGAAAATAGGTATACCAATTAATTTTACATTTTGTGCTATATGTTTACCGCCGCGGCAAAAGGGTCCAGTTCTCGACTCCTACATGTTGCTCATTGTAGCATATCTGATGTATACAAATACCATACATTAGATATGCTAC